>JBBIGC010026207.1:0-12432 GCA_037576955.1 Lepidarchus adonis
TGTGTGATCACAGCTGGACCCTGAATCCATATTCCACTCCTGGATTTGGTGGTTATATCTGGACCATGAATCAATATTCCACTCCTGGATTTGGTGGTTATATCTGGACCCTGAATCCAAATTCAACTTCTGGATTATGTGATCACATCTGGACCCTGAATTCAGATTCTGCTTCTGAATTTTGTCAACACCAGTAGATATGACTCTAGCTGACCAATCAGCTACATCAACAGAATCTACTGGTAATTACAAAATCCAGGAGCAGAATATGAACTCAGGGTCCAGATGTAAAGATTTAATGTGTGATGGTCAGGAATAAGTTTCTCTCTGACATCAGTCTGTATCGTCCATCCCCAACTACGACATCGATTTTGTTCTCCAACCTCTAGTGTTTATGCTTCAAGTCTCTAGTGGTGCGGAAGCTCCTGATGAAACCCCTCAGATTAAGACTTAAGCTCAGTCATTTTGACTTAGCACCACCAAAGGGACGAGCAGATAAAACCAACAAATGCTCTCCAGCTGAGCCTTCAGACGGCAATGACTCAACCCTTGGATGCCTTTACACCAGGATAATCAGACACACTCAACAAGCCCACGCAGCAAAATGAGAACAAAGATGAGAAGAATGAAAGGGTGCATATCTATAGCTGCAGGGACGATTTCCAAACAAAGGATGGGGACATTTTATCAGTGGCGTTTTATCAGAGCTTTTGAGAAATGTTTCAAAGTGTACTGTGGTAATGTTTTGAGGAGGTGCTGACCAAGCAATGAAGGGTGTTTCAATTTAGATTTAAGGCAAGTTTATAGGCACATTACTATACACAGAGGTCATTCAATGGCTATAGTACATAATAAAACTACAGGAAATAAAATAAACTGAAACAATCCTTAATTATAGAAAGCAAAGTAAGAAAAGCATTGAATAAAATCTAAAATTAAAATTATATAAAATCAATACAATTAATTTATAATTATTAAATATATATATATTTTTTTTACAAATTTTCAAAGTTTGTCTATGCCAACAAGCCCAAATTTATTTTCCATATGTATCATTTATGTTGATATTCAATAAGGTTCAATAGGGTTTGCGTTTGAAATCATACCCAATTTTGTTCCCCTCGTGCTCAATTTCTCTTTTGTGCTGATTTTGTCAATTAGTCTTTTTATGCCATATTTCTGGGGTTTGCTGCAGTGCCAGCTGGGCCTGAATGATTTGGGGAAAATGTAATCTTTTTAAACATGTCGTCACCAACACAGTCAAATTTTTTCCTCCCAGACTTGAAGTTTAATGTGAAAGTGTGTGTTCTTCAGCTCTGCATGATCAGATTGCATTATCATTATTAAATTCCATAGTAGTGGAACTCTAACACCTCTCCACCCCCTCACTTCCCTCTACTCCTTTTTAGGGGCAGTGGTGCTCTAGTGGGCCGTCCAGTCGGCATCTGGACTCATGGAAAGACACTATTAGTAGCTTGTCTCCAGAGCTGGTGCTGACCTCAATGTAGTTCTGGGCAATATGACGATATTTATCTTTATCGTGAGAAATTGTGGCAATGATATAATTTTCTGAGCATGTCATGATATCATCATGGTTTCATTTCAGAGAGAACATCATTAGTTTCACTTAAGTGAACGTCTTTGTGTGATGGTCTGAGAAACACAGTAAAATATATAAATATAATTTTGGGGAAATATTGCCCTGCTGGCACTTTCTTGTTTGTGAGGATAGAAGATAATAGAAAAACACATAGTTTCATATTGTATGATGAGAAAAAAAAAATCATTGACATTTTCGCCATTTCTTACTCCATGTGCCTTAAGCAAATACTTGGTGAGCACCAAGTCGTTCATCACTACTGAAATCCTCAGGAATGAGCTCCAGACTTTTATTTAGGTTATGCTGGACCGCTGGAGTGGAGTTTAGATAATCAGGGATTACAGGAATCGTTAAAACGTAAAGACTCAGAAAGAGCTTCAGCTCCTGCAGTCTCTAAGCCGTCTGCGACAGCACAGCGGTAAAGCGAAACTGAGGATCAGACCTACAAAACGTCCCCGTTTCACAGCAGGATACAATCTTTTTTCTTTTTTATATAAAGTTCCACGAAACATCAACGAAATATTAACACATTGAGTTGCTCATAGCTATCAAAGCTGCAACTCCATCTCATGCTCTGGGCACAAGATAAAATCTGCCCCAAGTGAACACACTGATCACTACCACATATTAGACGCAGGGCGGCTGTTATTCTCACTAACTTTGGCTTTGCATAGAAGTCACACATTTTAGGAAAAGCAGCAACAATGTGTATACTCCCCTTCCCCCAAAATACTCATATAATACATGGACATGATCAAACCTTACATTTCAGTGTTTTCCCCTTTCATAAAAAATAATAATAATAATAATAAAAAAATAATAATAAATAAAAAAAAATTATATATATATATATAAATAATAATAATTGATCAATAAAAATGTGTTTGTGTCAATTATTTTTTTAATGAAAGGGGAAAAC
This sequence comes from Lepidarchus adonis, assembly GCA_037576955.1. Lineage (NCBI taxonomy): Eukaryota > Metazoa > Chordata > Actinopteri > Characiformes > Lepidarchidae > Lepidarchus > Lepidarchus adonis. Next base: position 2,520 of record JBBIGC010026207.1, read on the forward strand.
ACTAATTGTAAGGTTGTAAAGTTTGATCATGGCCATGTATTATATGAGTATTTTGGTACATATACACACACACACACACACACACACACACACACAGACACACACACAGACACACACATTTTTATTTCATTGACACATTTCATTGTAATCAAAAGAAATAATCTTCTTGTACATGAAGAATACACTAGTTCACCCTGGACTTGAGGCAAACCTATCACAAAGCGGCCATTCACACACACTCATGCACACTTTAGAGCAATTTAGAGAAGCCAGTCAACCTAAACAACAAGCCTTTGTGGGAGGAAACCGGAGAGCCTACAGAAAACTCACACAAACCAGAAGAGCTTGAACACTCCACACAGAAAGACACCAGGAACTGAACCCAGGACTTTCTTGCTGTGAGGTGAACACAGTTTAGCATAAAAGGGATAAAAAACAGAAAATGTCGCCTGTGTGAAAGTTATGGCAATCCCCCATGTGTGAGGCTTCATTAGCACCACCTGATTTCATCTAATCTAGAACTGATCGAACCAAAAGCAGCTGTCTGATAGGAGCTGTTTACTGTAACGTTCATTTTAATATTGAATAATTTAATGTGAAAATTTAAGTTTTCCAAACCTGACCGTGATCATCCAAACAGAGAAACACACACCAGCTCAGCCATGGTGTTTGTATGCATCTCCACCATGTCCTGCCTCCAGATCTCTCCTGCAGGACCATTTCTTTGGGGAGGCCATGCATTCATATTCTCTGCACTGCTGATTATGAAAACGGGGGATGAATTATTAAAAATCAGTGGCACTCCAGATGTTCCTCAAGCCTTTTCCCTGACAAACAACTTCCTCGTTCTTTCTCTTTAGCTTCTTTCAGAGGCCTGGAGAAATGCATAACGAGGGCTTGATAAACCTCCATGGGCTCCAGCAATTCTTGACTCAATACCTAAGGCAATGCAGGCATCCTCAAAAGCCAGGCGCAAATAATGCACTGTACCACAGCACAGAAGTCGGGGGACGCCATTGGAGTAATGGCTCAGTATTGACAGATAGATGGTTCTCTCGGAAATAACCCCCAGCTAAATATACTTCACTGTGCAGATAAATACATCCTCTTATTCTTTTTGAGCTCTGTCCAGTCGCTCTCTGTGACTTGAAGAGCGAAGAAGTGATTCAAGTGGAGAAAGTTTCCCACGGACTCGTTGGCCAATGACAATTACTTATGCAAGAACTCAATGAACATCAGCATGGTTTCCTCTTCAGACAAGCTTGGCAACCAGTCCTCTGCTTTTAGGCACAGTGTCACAATCAAAGCTTTTCCTCTGAATTATAATCTCCCCTCCCAGTGTTGATGTCTTACATAACCAATCAGGACAAGCAAACACCATTCAGAATGCTCTTCAGACATCCCTAGTGAAGAACCTTCAACATATTGGCTTTGCTCCATAAGGTTTCCACTAAAGAAATGTGCAACAAAGTTACCAGGCAGCGTTTCAATGCATATCGTTGCATGATTGTACCACTGCCCCCACCCCTGCAGCAAACCATCACACCGGGTGATGTGGAAAATTCTACCACAATCAGTAGAAGTGAATGTGAGTTGAGTGTTCCAGTTGATATGCCATTTTCTTTACACTCAGTGTTTGATATTTTCACTGTTTTACATTTGAAAGTCCATCACTGAGGAAATCACACAGAACATGTGCACATAGTCAATGGAGTGCACTTCACTCCAGAGTACAACACACTGACAAACACACACTCACTGTTTGTGGTGCAGCGCTGTACAATAAATCTGTCATTCTGCACAACGATTGAACACACTCGACAAGTGTCTGAGCAAAACAGTCAAATGAAGAAACAAAGCACTTTCTCAACAGCGGCCCCCGGCATTCAGCAGGGCGCCAATACTTTAATCAGTTTCTCTTCAGTGGTTTTAGTTCATTTCTGATACATTTGTGCTACAGAACTGAAATAAAACATCACTAGTGTCAAAAACACTGTAGATGTGTTAAGGTTAGAGTTAGACCCTCACTGTCTGTATTCTCACTGGTCTTAAACTGCTGCTCTGGGGTTCTGCAGTCTCACAGTACGGTTCTAGGGTGTTAATGCGGAACACTGGAGAACAAGCAAAATAACACACACAGCTACAGGGTTAACTGATAAACAGTCTCACACTGAAGGGTTAAAAACAATAAAACCTCTTCAGACGCCTATAGAGCATTTGATAATTAGAAGTCATAGTGAGCGGTATGGTCTAAAAATATACAGCATAATTAACATTTCAGAATAATTTACATTACTGACAGTTCTGCTAGACATGTATATTCATATACACTATTTTTATAAAATAAAAACACTTTAGACACTTAAGTACAGCAGCATTATTGAGACATTGTTTCACCCTTTGACTTTTTCTCACAGATGCACTCAACCCCAAAGAGCTCCATTTCTAGAGAAGTGTTTATGTTTGGTTTGGCCACTTTTCTCACCAAATACTGGCTGGTTGGACAGAGCACAGCTGCCTTTAACAAAGTTTTTCCTCAAGTATTATTTGTCTGTGGCAGCCCACCATGGCAAAATCTTTGCTGCCACAGCAAAAAAAACAAAAATTACAAAATTAACTCCATCGACAAAGTTTGAGGAGCAGAACTACCAAATGAGCTGGATGCTGGTCAATCAATGACTCATATCTTCAGTCAAGGCTGAATGTGAAGCCCAAGACTGCTTGAGTTTCAAGGGCCAGTGAATGAAGTAGCAGGGGTCTAGATCCCCTTCGCAACCCACTCCTTCATCTTAATAAGTCATGAACTCAAACAGTCCTGGTCTTGGGCTTCACAAAGGAGGTAAGTCCTGGAGAGTTGGCGTAGTTCTGCTCCTCAAATACATTCACTCCATCTGCCTGTGAACGCGTAAGTTGACCCAGGTGTGTTTGCTGAGGAAAATCGCTAAACTGTGCTGGACATTGGCCATCCAGGACTGAGCAACCAGAGCTGAACCCCCTGCACTAGAAGAACTTCACTCTCGATCTTTACTGCAAAATTGGCAAATTCTTTGGCCTTTTCGTCCTTTTCTTAGCAGTTAGTCATTCGTTGTAGCATAGACCAAAAGCCATTAGACAGCTTTCTGGGTCACCAAACAAAGCTTGGAGGCAGCTACCACACCTTTCTTACTCAAAGATGACCAGGAGAACCGGAAGGCACACTGACTGAGGTTCCACATGATGCAACCCCTGTCAACAATAAATTCACATTAGCGTTGGTAATTCAGTCCAAACGGTTTATTTTTACTGTGCTTTCCAGTCATTGTGTGTGGCAGAGCACCAGTGACAGCCTCTCCTGCTTTCTCTTTGGATCATTTCAGCTGTGACAGAAAGGCTTTCGATTTGGAGCATTTGTGCCTTTCACAGGCATTTTCCCTTGCAGGGCTAAGCCAGGCATGCCATGGGCATTTGCATGCCTGTGCGTCCTCCTGCATCTTGCGTCCGTGCCTCCCAGAAACAAGACAATCTCTCCATCCGTGCAGCTGCATAAACTCTTTCCGTGGACTGAAAATCGATAGCAGTGGCTGGTGGTCACTTATGAGAGTCTGGCCATATAGGCACCGGATGGAGAAAAAACTCCTCGCAGCATCTTAATGCGTCACGGTTTATCGGTGGACAGTTCTCTTCAGTGGCCGTCGGTGACCGTGACGCGAAAGCTATTGCAGTATTCATTGCCATCGGTCACGGCCTGTGACGCAACTGTGCTGAAGCCACGTGACCAGGAAATGCGAGACAGCTTCCCTGGACAGCACAGGCCATGCAGACCTACGCTCGTTCCCCCAGCGTCCACCACGTCCCACTAATGAGCATTCAAGGAATGAAGAACACTGGCCAACGTGAACCCTCATTAGTTCACTGCAGATCCTCAGAATCAGACACATCAAGTCTGTTTTATTTCTATTGCGCTTTTTACAAGTGATATTGTCACAGTTTTACAGAGTCCGAGCCCCTAATGAGCAAGCGACAAGGCGACAGGGGCAAAGAAACCGTAAACTGGATAAACTGGAGGGAGAAACCTTGGGAGGAACCAAGGCTCAGAAGAGGAACCCATCCTCCTCTGGTCAACGCAAAAAAATCAATCAATGAATCAATAAAAGTAATTATTTCAGTTTAATGAGGCATCAGCAGTTCAGGTGGACCTCACTGACTTTCGATCTGTTAGGTGGACCATGGTTCTGTTCATATGGGCTCTCCTCAGTAGGAGTAAGTGGGTTCCATCTGCAAAAATGTCCAGAAGTTGAAGTAGAGCGTTAGCATGGTCAGCATGGTCCAGGCAGTAGAACATGACAGGATTATTTTACATTTTCTTTATAAATGTACAGTGGGTGGGGCTGAGTGAAACGGCATTTCAGTTCTCTCTCACACACACGCGCACACACACACAGTGTGTGTGGAAAGGCCTTGGACTTCAACCAAATCTACCTTACTGAGAGGTTGTCCTCTACACAAGCTTTGTGAAGATTTCCTCAATTAAGTCTAATGACTCCCATCAGACGAGCCCCAGCAGATTAATGGTCACCTTAAATACAAGACAGTGACCTACACCTGTATAATGGAAGATTCATTCCTCTGCAGTTTACCCGATATCTGCACTGTCATGGTAGATAACGAGCATTTCCATGACATAAATCCACAACACATTATTTGGGGGGATAACTATTTGTGGAGATCTTTATGCAATGACATCCAGGACCTGACAGTGACGCATGATCAGCCATAACATTGACAACCTGCCTAATAATGAGCTGGCCCCCCCCCTCATGATTAGCCACAACATAAAGACCACCTGCCTAATTCTGAATGGGTCCCTCGCCTCAATATTACATTTAAAATTAACTGTTTGCCACTTGCCATTAAATAAAGTTTGTTCGTTAGAATTTTGCAGGAAATGCCAATCCCTACTATGGAAGTCACTTATTTTTGCAATATGATGCACATAATCATGACTGCTGTAGAGCAATTATGTGAATTGCTACAAAAAATATCGCAGGTGTGTCCATCTGGAGTCATGGAGGGGCAGGTTTGGTGACGTCTCTGCACCGGGTGCCTGGGCCGTACCTGTTCCGTTTACCCCAGTGCAGAGCTGCGATGCACTGAGAGAATGAATGACATGTTCTGAAACCCATGTGGTGCTGTACAAGGGGTTACAGCAGCTGCAGAAAGTGAGAAAGTGTTCCAGGAGAACTAGTCTCCAAACTGACAGTGGAATGCTGCAACTTCCAGAAACGTAAGCGACACAAAAAGGCGAGGTAGTCGCAGCGCCTGCACGCAGAGTTTCGCTCGTGAAGGACTGAGTGATGTGTTAAGAAAGTGAATAATAAAAGAGGAGCGGCAGATCTGACTTAAGGGAGGCTGTTAAAGCTGCCGTCAGAGCTACAGTCCAGCAGGAACATCAGTGTCAGCAACCTTACAGTGACACCTAAATTGCAGGGAAGTCTGAATTGTCAACTAAGTGGGCGAAGCTCGCAGAGACCCAGTGCAGATTTAGAGTTGAAACCTGGAGGTGGTGCTGTAGGGTGATCCATGGAGAACGTTGTATAAGAAACCAAAACATGCAATGTATGGTTTAGTACCTTTCACATTTAAGCCAGTACTGAGAAGTACCAAATGTAAATTTTTGCTCTGAAATAAATTTAGCAATTTGCCCTAAAAAGTCTAATCATCTCCTCTGAAACATTAATGATTTATATTTTTCACCTCACAAAATAAAACCACCCTCTAACTCCCATAATTTTTTAAAAATTATTTATAATAAATAAGATTTACAACTCAGATAAAAATGTTAATAAAAAGATAAAATAAAAACTTTAAACTAGAAACATTCAACTAAAGGCTGTAGACAATTAAGTCATTTTTAATGGCTTTTTAAAACTGGCAACTGTTTGGGAGCAGATCTAATCTCTGTGGGGAGCTGGTTCACGCAGGAGGCACCATAATGACTAAATGCCATTTCACCCTGTTTAGATTCAGCAACACTAGCTGAGCTGCTCCTGCTGTTCTCAGAGACCCTCCAGGCTGAAATACTGCAAACATGGAAGAGAGATATTCAGGGCCTTAACCATTCAGTGATTTGAAGACAATAAGCAATATTTTGAAGTCTAATCTATATCCGATTAGATGCTAGTGTAGAGACATGAGGACTGGAGTGATGTGTTCTTTAGCATTTTAGCAGCAGCATTGTAAATAAACTGTGGGTCTTTTTGTGGAGGCCATTGAGAAGAACATTACCCATCAACCTCAAGAACTGACTGTTCACTTGCTGCCTAAAATATCCCACCCCCTGACCGGTGCCACGGTCACAAAATAACCACAGAGTCGCGGTTACTCACTTCACCTGCCAGTGGTCTTAATGTTATGGCTGATCTGAGCATGTAAAGTACTAATGAACAGATATTACTGAATTATTAAAACTTACATAATCATGCACCATTCTTTGATAAAGTATAGGTATAATAAAGTTGCACTTACATGCAGAATAATAAACATTACAAGGTGCTATATTTGCTATATGATGCCTAGTTAAAAGCATCTTTTACAATTAATGTAATTATAAAACTTATTAAAAATATTTGTTCTATCCATTTGAAATTGTATACACAGATAACAAGTGTAGGAAGAACATATTACAATTTGAAAGGAATCTGTGATGAATTATTTGTTTGGAAATGATTTAAAAATAAAAAGACTTCTTAAGGCAAATTTCATTTTTAATGCAATAAATAACAAGTAAAAATAAACCCCATAATAAAATATGGAAATGCTTTAATTTTTTTAATCAAAATGCCATAGAAACATAATTTTCTCAAGTTGTAAGCTGATAAAGACAGGTGTACCATCAACTACCAAATACACACCCCAGGAAAACAGGGTAATTATCCATAAGCCTTATGAACAAAAAGTCATCATTATAACAAAAACATCTCAGTATCTCAGTATTTATTGACTCTGGAACATATTTTACTCTGAGATTTGCATGTTACTGTAGTAATACCTCCCGTGTAGTGCATGCTCTCCTTTGAGGAAAAACGCTGTAATTGTGTTTCGTACCCTCCACAGCCTCCCCCACACAAATCCACCACCAGCACCACCACCCTGTTAATCTCGCAAATCTTTGATCACGCACCGAGCCCACGAACAGTTGGTGAATGAGCAACGCAGCGGGAAGTTCATGACACACAAGGCCGAATGCTGAGCTCTGCTGTGGAGATCCCAAGGCCAAAATCCTTGAGAAGGCAGGAGGTGGAATATAAAGAGCTGCTCTGTAGAGCGATGAGGGCTGAGCTTACGCCCTCGGAGACGACATGCAAAACAGCCACGTAGCTCATTACCAGAAAATCAGCACAATCACACTGAGGAGGAACAAGACCGAGTGTAAATCTGTTTAGTTTTCTCTCATTACAACAACACTGCAAAAGGAAATGAACCATCACTGCACCTATCGGCCAAAACATTAAGACCACTGCCAGGTGAAGCGAGTAATATTGAATCTAGTTATTTCATTACAGTGACACCTGTCAGGGTGGGACATTAAACAGCAAGTGAACAGTCGGTTCTTGAAGCTAATGTGCTGGAAGCAGGAGTGTAGGGGTCTGAGGGTCTTACTGCGATGGCTAGAGCATCTCCAGAACAGGTCTTACGAAGTGTTCCAACAGGGTCATGGGCACCCAAGGCTCACTGATGCATGTGGAGAGTGTGGTCCAATCCCAAAGAGGAGCTCCTGTTGTTGGTCAGAACACACAGTGCACCACAGTCGGAGCCGTTTCAGCAGCAGAATCTTCTAACTGGGGTGAAGTGTCATCCTAATTTCTGCGTTTTGTCATTGAAGTGAACCCATATAAAAGTGCATAAAATGTACAGTATATAAATATAAAATATTAAATAAAAAGCCACAAAAAAATAACACACCCCAGGAAAACAGGGTAATTAAAACCCATAAGCCTTATGAATAAAAAGTCATAGGCCGTAAAACAAAGCACAGCTATATAAATTTACAGTGTATTATATATATATATATATTCATAATTAATAATTATTTTTATTTTATATATAATATAAAATAAAAAGCCATATTTGGTGCCACAAAAATAATAGAATATTGTGCTGAACAATATCACAATACTACACTGTATGGATTTTCTACTACACTGTGGAAGCGTCATCTTTAATTCCATGTCCAAGGCCTTGAGTTCAGATGGAAAAAAAACGCTAAAAAGAAAAGGATGTTATCTTTCCATGCAGGAATTAGCTACAGCATCTCGCACGTTTGCGCTGCTTACATCCCAAGTAAGACGCCATGTTTAATCAGAGTAAGTGCTGGGCATGTAAATCAACATCCACTGTTAATTGCCTCACTGTGTGGATGTGTATGCAAAAGCGTATACTCTTAGTCAGCCATGTGCAGACTCTGCACCGAACCACAGCCTCCACCTAAAGCTGGACCCTTCCTCAGGGGCCGCTCGCATGGTACCGCTTACCAATTCTGAGCTGTGTACGCAGTCGAACCGCAGTAGTACACCTCGCCTCAGCGAGGACAAACCGCTCCGTATGCAGAAGTAAGCTAATTCTTTCGGGGTGGAGATTAGACGGAACACTAAGCATATTTGTATATGTTTCATGTTGCGTTCGCGCACTAAATAAATCAGATTTAATTGGTATGTAATGGGGTTTTTTTCCGCCTGCTAATGCTTCTGCTGCAGAGATTAGGCCCAATTTCCCTCCCGTAGATAACGAGGCCTCGGGACATGCAGGGAGATGGAGCGAGAGAGGGAGACGACGAGGAGCCATAGCCGTGCAAAAGACGGCCTTTAACTAATTGCTCATCTACACGCAGAATATTTAGCATGTATAATGATAACCGCCATTACCTTTGACATGACTGACATAACATTTTATTACGAGGGTCCTGCTGGCCGCGTGATGAAGAGGGGCGTTATTAAATCCTAACCAGGACCGTCAGAATCCTGGGCCAGCGATTTAATCTTCGCCGACGTCCGTGCATATTTGACGAAGGATGCTCCATTGAAATTGGATCGTTTATCATGACTTGGACGACGCGGACGGCTCTCGGGCCGAGGAGCACTGTGACGGATTTTCTCCAAGAACAAGTCGGAAGTCGTGCTGCTCTGGGTCAGAACGAGGAGCGTCGAACATCATGCAGAGAAAACAAATAGATTTTTTTTAAAGCAGATATCCACATACATAATCCAGACATTTCCACATCTCGCTCCAGCAGTGATGGACGAACCTGAAGCAGGTCACAAACCTGGAGGAGAAGCCAGACGCTGGCTGAGTGCAGAGAGAGAGGAGAACACCGCTCAGAGGGTCACCAGAGGGAGGAGAGGAGGCACTTTTAATGAGATCAGTGGGGAGAAAGACTTAGTGTCTCATTATCCATGTCTTACTCTACGATTATACGTTATATATCAACCTCAACCCGTAAAAGGAACGGTTCTGCAAAATAAAATAAAAAAATAAATCAACATTCACGGCGCTCCACTGACCACAGATGTGGTCCCCTGGTCCAGACACGTCTAGAGTCTGTCCAATTAGAACCACAGCTACGTCACAAACAAAAGTCAACTGTCACCCCAATCGTTTCCTCTTGTGGGTGTGGTTTAGGACACAGAATGACTTACTGTGAGCTATACATAACCAGCTATTCATGAAGGTGGAGCAGACTTGTGGATGTGGTTTAGGACACAGTATGACTTACTGTGAGCTATACATATCCAGCTCTTCATGAAGGTGGAGCAGACTTGTGGGTGTGGTTTAGGACACAGTATGACTTACTGTGAGCTATGTATACATATCCAGCTCTTCATGAAGGTGGAGCAGACTTGTGGGTGTGGTTTAGGACACAGTATGACTTACTGTGAGC
>JBBIGC010026279.1:0-12428 GCA_037576955.1 Lepidarchus adonis
AAGTCCTCCACTAAATCTGCATCTCTGCAGTAAAGTTTTACGAACCCTAGGTGGCTTCCCTCCCCAGATGAAAGAGCAAATTATTTTGTCCAATGAGACAAAAAATTGTTTTGGCAAAAAAAGGTGAATTGACTGAAATAAAAATAAAAATTTAGGCAAAATATTCATTTTAAAAACATTAATCTTACCAATTAATGAAAGGGGGAGATTACCCCATCTTTGAATATCGGATGTAATCCTTCGAGATCAATGGAGTGAAATTAGCTGATGCAAGGCCAGATAAAGAACGAGTCACATTAATACCTAGGCATTTAAAACCAGACGGACTAAACTGAAAGGGTAAATCAGACTGTTGAAGATGATGTGCTGCAGTGTTAACAGGAAAACACTCACTCTTCCCCAAATTTAATTTATAACCTGAAAAAAGTGCTAAAATTCTCCAGAATATTTATAACAGCAGGGATGGAAAGTGTAGGATCAGATATATATATAATAACAAATCATCCGCATACAACGATAATTTATATTCCATTCCATTCCGGATGATTCCTCTGAACACTGAGGGAGATCTTAATGTAATAGACAGAGGCTTGATAGCGATGGCGCGAAGAGCATTTCTTTAAGAGAGAAGCCTATTTTGTCTTGATGAATAGCGATGTTCTGTTCAGCAGCAGTAGCTAGCTGTGGAAAACATTGTAAATGTAAGTACATTTTTAAAATATATCAAAGTCAAATCAAGTCAAATTTATTTATACAGCTCTTTTTATAACTGACGTCGTCACAAAGCAGCTTTACAGAGTTTATAGAATCCGGGTTCGAGCCCCGATGAGCCAAAGCGACAGTGGCAAGAAAAACTCCCTAAATATAGGAAGAAACCTTGAGAGGAACCAAGGCTCAGAAGGGGAACCCATCCTCCTCTGCTCGACACCGGAGAGCGATAAAATAAGGAGTTCAATGTTAAGAGGCATCTAAAGTTTCATAGGGGAGATCAGGCTTTCTGTCCATGCTGCTCTATATATTTAATATATATATTAAAACTAATTTTAATATTAGACAAGTTTATCACAGGTAAATGCAAGACGCAGCCGCCAATTGAGAATTAAAATACTTTTTCACAGCACTGTATGTATAGATCTATTTTTCCAGATGTCTACTTGTAACATTTATATGGTTTTACATACCAAAAACTACAGCTTCATCGTTATTTTCAAAACTCTATGTCTTAGAATAGGCTGCTTCTGTATTTGTGCCTTTAAAACTGATATATGTGATGAACATCAGCAACTGATGACACAAAGCAATGACCATTTTGACCCTTTAGGAGCGAGAGGGCAGTTCATACCTGCTTGAGGCGACTGTGTAGGTTGAACTCCCACCAGTACAGGTGGTACGTGTAGAAGGAGAAATCATCGTCCTCGCCACAGTCGCTGGTGTAGGACAAAACGTATCGCCCGCACTTCGTAAAGCCCAGAAAGATGTGACTGAAACGAGGGAAAACGTAGCAACATCAGCAAGCAAGCTTTCATAACGGTCAACACTGTAATTATGAACCTTTCTGACGTTCACTGCACAGTGAAATTCCATGGGTGATATCGTTAAAACAGACTTTTCTTTTATATAGTATTTTGTTTATATGCACTCAGTCACAATGATGGATGGAATCAATAAAAAAAAAAGAGTCAGCAGTGCCATGTTTTAAAAACATCAAAGTATATTGTGTATAATTACTTATTTTTTATGGACACAATTTAGCAAAACGATGATAAATATCATCCTATTGCCCAGATGTAGTTATCCCACACGTCTCAATAGAGATTTAGTAGTGTAAGATGATTTAATGAAGCTTTTTATTCACCACCAACTCAAGATCTGATCCATTTGGAATCAGATTCATTGTTGAACCGTAGCTTTAAACCCTGAGTACAAAAAAAGGCAACAAATACCCCGATACTCACCCTGCTCTAAGGAACTCCTCACTTACTATGGCCTTCAGTGGCACACAGACACGAGGTGGAAGTTTCCGGAAAACTCTCTGAGACAGGTGGCCATTGAGCTATGGGTGGAAATCAAAAAATGAGTAGAATGAACTAGAAACTAACAAATCAACTGCATTTTAATGGATTTTTGGAATTAGATGTTAAGTAACTCCGTGGACAGTCTACACTCCTTAAATACAACTTAATCTAGTGAACGCACACTGATACCGCAAACACTAAATAAACAAAACAACTTTTTCATTTTCAACACCAATACAGAGTTTCGGCCAATGGCGAGTCAGTATTTCACTTTTTTTGATGGAAGAACTTCAGATAATCTTGAGATAACTTGAGAAAAAACTTTCTTTTCATAATCATTGGAAGCCAAGACTGAAACATAAAATACATTTTTAATTGCACAGCCCATCACACAGCACATGTGTGTTTTCTTTCACAGCAGATTTGTCACAGTATTGGATTATATTCATTCTTCTTTCCTTCCAATATCCAACCCAGAATTTCCTACTGATACGACCACCCTCCCAACTACGGCCGTAAATCACAAGCGCCCGTGCGATTCGATTCTACATCAATTATTTTAACCAATCATCCGATAATCAACTCTCACATACAATCAAATTTTAATTTGGACGTCAGCCAAAGCAGCTTCTGAGTAAAAACACTGCAGACGGTAAAAGGAAGTCACATTAATTGTGAACCAATCACAAATCAATACAGATCATGCACTATTTTCATCGATGCATTGATTAATTGTTACATCCCTACTCCTAACATGGTATCAGATCATTGCCGCCTCTAACAGTTGCTAAATACCCGCTGTGCTAAGATATACAGTGCTGTCCATAAACATTGGCACCCCTGGTAAAGATGTGTTAAAAACTATAAAATAATTTTTTATTGCAGAAGCGTACTCTCACACTGAAAATTGTAGAAAAATGTAACCTTTTAAGGGAAAAAAATAACACATTTTTCTACAATTTTCAGTGTGAGAGTATGCATCAATGTTTGCTGAAAATATTGTGTATTTTTCCAAGTCCTAGAGAGACTGTGTTAACTAACATTTTATTTTAGCCTTACTTTATCTTACCCATAACTTTTAAAAAGTAACTGACTTATTGTTTTTCTTAGTACTCTGTTTGCTGTCCTGCTGCTGTAACAATGTGGAATTTATAAAGGATTATCTTATCTTATCTTATCTTATGAATGGTGAGCCCTTGTGACAGAATTATTTCAGAAATTAATATCTTATTGTCAACGAACAAGAGCAGCGTTAAAGCGGATTTCCAGTGCTGGGGTAGAAGCTAAACGCAAAAACATTTTTGAAAAAACGACGTTAAAGTCAGTTATTCGCTCAACACACACCCCTCACATGATGTTTTACAGCCCAATGCTCTTTAACGCGGAATACAAACGTGAAACCCGTCAGCACTAGTTGACTTTCCGTTAGTCAGATACACTGGTGTGCTGACTGTAGCGTTTGCTGTGAAGTGAAAGGTAAAAACGCCGGAATGTTGTGGCCGTTAGCTTGTTAGCTCATTAGCTTCTGTCAGGTAAATTTTCTACCGTTACTATAAAGCTGTTTATTTACCACGTTAAATAAATAACCGTTCATTTTATTGAGATATACCTTGCCCCGCGTGAGGACTTTGACGACGTGCTCTTTCCGTTTTCGCTGCAGTTTTTGTTTTTGTTTCTGCTCATCTTTCTCCGATTTCGAGCTGGGCGCCATTTTTACTGCTGGCGAAAAAAAAAAAGCTCCTCCCCGCAGCACAACCCACCTATTCGCACGATTGGCTCCACGCAGACGTTTTCCAGGCGCTGATTGGTTTACATTTATGTCAATCAAATTTAGACATTTATGATTGGACATTGCAAAGGGCTAAATAATACTTGACCAATTAGTGCGTTGTACATTAAATGGTCAATATATATGAGAATAATGTTAAATTCAATAATATATAACTTTTCTTTCTTTTGCACTAAAGAGAGTAGCTTACAAATGTGCTGGGTAACAAAATATGCTGGAAAATCGTAGGAATCACGGTTTAAAGAGCTCATATTCTATATATTTTTTTATTTCTTTCGCATGATTATTTCCCAGGCTCTCATTAAATATTAAAGTAAAACAAACTGCCAATAGCTGATATGTAAATTAGCTCTGTTCTGACTGGCTGTCGCCTACCGCCCGTTTTGTAAAGCAGTTAAAACGCTCCTTGTAACTTTGACCTGTATGGATGATGCTGACGAATGTACATATGTTGATATCACAAAAGCAGGAATGTGTGGAAAGTATGTTTTTCCATGGTATGGGCCTTTTAATGACCTTTATGTGTATTTTTTGCATATGAAGTGCTATACAGATGAACTTAATAGTCTCATCAGCACTAACACTATTGATTCAGATGCAGGAAACATAAAAAGTGCAATGAGTTCTGTGAGAGGATAGACCCCTGACCTGGGAAAATAAGACTCCTGTCCTGGGAGGAGCATGACCCCCATCTCGGGCCTATAATAATATAATATAACATAATATAATATAATATAATATAATATAATATAATATAATATAATATAATATAATATTGTAGTTGTTGCAATAACATTACTACTTATTTATCATCTGATTTTGTGCGTGCGTTGTAATTTAACTTATAAATATAGTAATTGTTTATACACAGATTTCATTTTTTAACTTTTCTGTTGTTTAGCATGAACAACTGCCCTCGTAAGTAACATTTGTCCAGTTTAAATACCTTGAGGCCTTGAGCTTTGCTGCTGTAATTATAGGTGGACTGGGTGAGAACGGGTGACTTTACATCATGACAGGGGCGCTGTTTACATCATGACCAGACAGGGGCGCTGTTCACATCATGACCAGACGGGGGCGCTGTTCACATCATGACCAGACAGGGGCGCTGTTTACATCATGACCAGACAGGGGCGCTGTTTACATCATGACCAGACAGGGGCGCTGTTGCTCACAAACCCGCAGAGCTCACTTCACACACAGGAAGCATGGCGCTGGCGGTGGGCAGCTCTCTGCGGACTCTCCTCAGAAATACGGCCAACCTCAGCAGGAACGCGGGTTTAAACCCTCGGAGTGTGAAAGGATCCGCGCTGAGTCGAAATGTCGTGACATCCACCTCGGGGGCTATTCTGCCCAAACCAGAAAAGGTGTGTATTTGCCATTACGGGGCGTGCTTATCGTTTACTCCAGTTAGCGAGCAGGGGATAGCGAGCACATACGAGCCAATCAGAGCTGCACACGAGTGGACTGACACCTGCGACAGCCTATCATTGTGCGCTATTTCAAACGAGGAAGTAATTTGTGTACAAATCATTTGCGTTCAGATATCTAACGATTTTAATATTTATAGTATAACTTTGTCTTTTTATGCGTTATACACGATTAATCAGAAGGAAATACATACGATATACATAAAATTATGTTTAAAATATGCATATGTTGGAAAATCGGAGGCCAAAACAATGTATATTACATAATCCACATTATATAATTGACTAAATTATATATATAAATGAATATTTGTAGGGTATGTTATGTCAAAATCTATATATAAAAAATAATTTAAAAATATAATACGTCCAAGGTTTCTACTTCATTACATATAGTTAGTAATATATAATAAATCCAAGATAAATCTTATTATAAACAATATAAAATTATATTCATAGTTTTAATACACAACAGCATTTCTAGCAGGCCTAATGTTGCTTCTACTCTGCAGTATGTTATTGATAATTTAGAACACACCTATTTACCCCAGGCAATATGAATATGAAATTCAATAGTGCGTCAACTTCATATTTAATTCCATATACGCTGATCAGAACACACACAGGTTTAGTGAACATTGACTCTAGTTATTTCATTACAATGACACCTGTCTGGGGGAAGGAAGGAGATCCAAGGAAGGAGAACTGGGTCATTAGCCCCCAAGGCTCATTGATGCATGTGGAGGTGACCCGGTCCCAAAGAGGAGCTCCTGTTTACTGACTCTGATAGAAAAGGGTCAAAAACACTGTGCACCACAACCTGAGCTGTTTCAGCAGCACCTATACAGGTGGTGTTGGTTTCACTCCCTCATTTCATGTCTTGTGTCTTTGCAGACCTCGTTCGGCCTGACGCGCATGACGATAGTGGTGGTTCCCTTCCTGTACCTTGGCACCTGCATTAGCAAGAACTTTGCGGCTCTCCTGGAAGAGCATGAGATCTTCGTTCCTGATGACGATGATGACGACTGAACATCATGGTCAGTACTGACTAAACTTAAACGAATGTTCTGACTGGAGAAACCCTTCAGCTTCTAAAGTCTTCTTCACACTACGAGAGTTTATCCGTGATTTCCAGGTTCTTCAAAATGGTTCAAATTTCATGCCAAACATCTGGAGAAAACATACGCGATTGAGAAAGAGCCAATCAGAGACGGTCTTTCACGTCATGGTTCATGTCAGTTTAGTGCTATAGACAAGAATCCTTGTCAGAATACATGGATATTTGGGCTTTAAATCAGAAACGTCCTCACGAGTTGATTCCACATCGATTACTGTAGTTAATGGTCCCATAACTTTCAATACCTTAACATTTGCAGTGATTTAGTTCAGTCAGGAATTTTGCTACATTTCCATGATCTCACACTTGTATTAAAGGTCACATACAGTGATGATGTCATCAGCAAAAGTAACTTCACAAAAAACACTGCCCTCAGTAAAATGCAGTCAAATTAATCGTGGAATGAACACACATCGATTTTCATGTGTCCAATCAATACATTGGAATATACACTCATTCAGTTGATGTATCGATACCGCTCGATTCATTGTTTCAGCCCTAATAGAAATATAAAGTACAACATAAAATCCATCATGGCAGCTGAGCTAATGTTAATATTACCCATACAGCAGGGTGCTCAACTTCGGCCCTGGAGATCTCCCGCCCGAGAGAATTCAGGTCCAACACCTGGTTCTTGTATTTAGGCTTATAATCACAAATTTAATTCTACATTGAGATCAATAATTTTCGATTCCTTAAAATTTGCAGCAATTTGGTTCAATCTGCTACATTTCCATTAACTCACATGTACACACATTTTAATTTGAATGTTTCAGGTCAAATACAGAAATGTAACAGCTTCTCAGTTTAAAACACTGCCCATAAAAAATGCAGAAAATTGTGGAATACACACGTTAGATCCATACATTAAATCGTGCACTATTTTGGCCGATACTCTGATCCAAGTTGATTAATCGTTTCACCTGTAATCACCTCTGCAGGCGGTAGATCTCCAGGAGTTGAGCACACCTGGTGTACAGTGTTCCATTCTTTCATCAAATCTTTTTTTCCCATCTCTTCTTGGTGCAGAACAGAACTCAGACAACTTGCAGAGCTGGGTGCGTTGTATAATAGCCATAGCCCATAGAGAAGTGGGTTTGTGACCGAAGGGTTGCAGGTTCGATTCTCTTAGGTGCCCTTGAGCAAGGCACCTAACCCCCTACTGCTCACCATGTACGTCGCTCTGGATAAGAGCGTTAATGTACAAAAATGCAAATGTACGATGCTTTCAAAGATTTGCGTGGGGAGGAGTCTTGCAATGTCGGCTGCATCAGTGATGGATCTTTGGCCGCAGATCAGCCGTATGGTTGTGTGTGAGACTCCTGATCGCAAAGTGTGATCTCATATCCTTGGCTACTATCGTGCAGTCTTAACGGCTTAAAGGTTATAACAATGAACTATTGTCTATGGTAACTGACCATATGGGGCAGATAGGAGTCAGGGTGAAAAAAGTTTAGGTCAAGAAGGTCAAACTGGACTCTTCCTGGGCCACAGTGATTAGTGCTTTTCCAATGCAGTCCTTGAAGGACTTTCTAATTAGCTGATGCTTTTTACCAGGGTGTGTTTAATGAGGTATGGCCCACGAGGTCTCCAGTCTGACACATGTGCACATAGAAGCAGCTTGATTGTAAACCTATGCTCCAGTAAAAATTAGTTGTTTTCGTGAAATAAGACCTTAAAAGAGCTGAAAGCTCAAACAAGGCACCGGAAACAAGAACGACTCCAGATGCCAAAGCTCCAGAGAGGGGTTACGGGTTATCAAGCAGTTAAGAAGCTGAAGCAAAACCAGACATTAATGAAATTAAACCCAATTAGTGGAATTATGGGCCGATGGCAAATGGACATTAGATAGACATACAGTGCTGTGCAACAGTCTTAACCACCTGAGAAATGATACTTTAATGCTTTTATTAGTATAATCGTAAATGACAGTAACACAGTAAACACTGACTTTATGGGTCAATGTGTTGGCTTCACCATTTCCACTCTTCTCCTCATGGAGCCCAAATCCCTCAATCAGTCCTTCCTTCCATTAAACCAGTTCTCCTGGAGGTTCACATCCATGCACTGGTTGGAGACCTGGAGAGAAGATCTTCTAACCAGCTCACAACATCTCAATGACTTTTACACGTCTTTACAAAGATCAAACTCTTGATCTGTTTTACTGCTTCACTGTTGCTTTCACTCTGATCTTCACTCGTGTTCTCACTGCAGGAAGATCTCAATGCTGATTTAAACCATTTGTGTAGACGCCTAAGACTTTTGCACAGTTCTGTACATAGACAATCATATAGTACGAACGCTTTCTTATCAAATTTACTGCTACTAATAATAAATCCAACAAAAACTGAGCTTACACAGCAGTCAGTCTTCACATTCTCAGGCTGTGTGTGATCTAAAATATGGGCTGACCGACAGACAGACAGACAATATATATCTAAATTAGCATGAGTAAAATGATCAGTTCTGTTAACATGAGTATCCTGATCAGCCTTAACATTAAGACCACCTGTGTAATAGTGAGTAGATCCCCTCACGCTGCTGAAACCATGTGTCTCACCCCTTTCTTTTAGAGCAGCATTAACATTCTGTACTACAGGAGCTCCTCTCTGGGAGTCTTCATTCCCAAGATGCATCAGTGAGCCTTGGGTGCCCATGACCCTGTTTCTGATTCTTCGGTTCTCCTTCCTGGGATCAGTGTTGGTAGGTACTGCAGACCTGGAAGACTCCACAAGACAATAAGTCCCTCAGCTCCTCACATCAACTTCAAGAACTGACTGTTCACCGCCTAATATAATCCCACCGCTGACCGGTGCCATCGTAGAGAAATAACTCCAGTACATTTTCTTCACTTCAACTGGCAGTGGTCTTAATGTTATGGCTGATCACAGTAATGATATAAATTGACGCACTTGGCAGAAAACTGAAACTATAACATTAATGTTTCCTAAAAAAGGGGAGTTTAAAAACACGACTGCTTTTCTTTTACAGTGCAGTTCCAGGACTGATGAAGAGGTGCTCGGGCCGGAGAAGAAGACGACGACACTAGAGAGGAATCGATGCAATAACTGTTAACCCCTCACCTTCTGTTTACACTCCACCGTCCGTCGCCTGATTCCAGTTTGCTTTCATGTTTTAAACTAAACTGTGAGGCCGCCTCCTCTCGGCCTCACTCCTGTTCGCATGTGGCTTGTGTTTGGATCCAATAAAACGTCTCGACTGTTAGTGGCTGTGTTCCAATCTTCAGTTCTTGACCTTAAAGTGAAAATGACTAGTACACGGGACGTGAGCCCGCGACCCTCTGGGCAGTGTCCTAACCCCCAGGACAGGGGTGCTCAAAGTTTTTTGGCATGCGAGCTACTTTTAAATTGACCAAGTCAAAATGAGCTACAAACAATACAAAGAGAGAGAGAGAGAGAGAGAGAGGACGGAGAGAGAGAGAAGACAGAGAACAGAGAGGAAACAGAGAGAGAGAGAGAACAGAGAAAAAGAGAACAGAGAGAGGACACGGAGAGAGAGAGAGAGAAGACAGAGAACAGAGAGAGGACACAGAGAGAGAGAGAGAGAGAACAGAGAAAGAGAGAACAGAGAGAGGACACAGAGAGAACAGAGAGAGGACACAGAGAGAGAGAGAGAAAAAAAAGTTAGCCGCTAACTAGGTGATTTGCACTCGCGCGCGGTTGACCGAGCATGCGCGGTGACACTTGTTACAAACGATGACGCTGGATTGGCTGTTCTGTATGTCAATCAACTCCAAACGCCTCAGTGGGGATGGATGATTGGCTCCATCTGTACTGCAGTGTTTTCTTTGGCTCGTGGTTCACTTGTGTTTACTGCGTGGTCTCACGTGTGCGGTAGTTTATTTTGAAAGGCAGGGCTCCGCGTTCGACTAGCGATGCCTTCACGTCCGACCGGTAGCTCGTGATCGACGTATTGAGCACCACTGGTCTACACCCTTACTGCCCACTTTCGAGAGACCAAATGTCAGTCTCTAAGCAGCAGCTTCCTGTTTATAGTGTGTTGTACAGTGTCAGAAACCACATAAGCAAGCCTAGTAGACTCCGCCCCTTTTAAGACAAGTGTGTGACAGCAGACATGCTTTGGTTGATCAGCTACAAACTCTTCCTTTAAGGTTTCCTGTTATTTTCAGCTGACGCTTAAAGCTCACTTCTGCACGGCACAGGTACGTACACATGAACTGAGAGAGGTTTTTAAAATGGATTTTTATTTAAATATTCTAATTAAATAAAGAAGGCTTGACGTTTCGTATCCTTGTAGGCTCCAAATAAAGACTTAAGAAAAAAAGGGCCACCACTAACGCCAAACTGCACTGATCTGGCTTCATTCACATCCTTTCCACATGAATAAAAATATATACAATATTAACCCCACCTCTCTAATAGTGAGTAGACCCCTCCTGCTGCTGAAACGGCTCTGACTGTGGTGCACTGTGTCTATCAGTCGGGTACAACAGGATCCTGTCTGGGATCAGAGCAGACAACATGTATCAATGAGCCTTGGGTGCCCATGGCCCTGGATCACCGTTGGTAGGTACCAACTACTGTATTTCCCTATAGGCCAAGACTATAGGCCATTTTACAAACCTGGTATTGGGTGCGTCTTGTTTTATCGCAAAATATAAAAACACATTCACTAAAAGTATAATTCAGTACAGAAAGACGACATCGCCGCATGATTAGTTGAATATAAATGTGCTGTTTACTGCAGCAATGAACGGTTTGAAAAGCAGCACAAAGCAAAGATCAGTGACGATGTTCTGCTGCATCCAGTTTATCAAACTTTTCAGCGCTTTGCTACATTACATTACATCCTAGTGTAAAATACAAACTGGAAAAAAGCTCAATTTAACAGGAATAAAAGGAACAAAAGTTTATTGTTTGTTGGGAAAAGATTTTAAATTTTTGTTTGAAAAACGAGGGTGGAGGTACTGCAGCACAGCGCTGTCAATCATCCGTCTACATGTAAATTCTTCAGTATAAAATGAGCAACACTGAAATGCTAAAATTACGAGGCTTCAAATCCTCCGTAAACATCGTTGTCACCACCAGAAAACTTGATTTGTGCTGCTTTGCTTTCGCTGATGTCGTCACCAGTATCCCTCTCGGATATTACAGACGTTGCTTCATGACAGTAACGACCTGGAGCTTAAATTCCGCAGTGTAGTTCTTCTGTTGTGGTATTATATCAGTAAGTTCTAAATTTTATCAATTTAATAGTTTATGCTCAATTACAGTATAATGTCACCAGTATAGAGCTGTAAAGACTCCCGAGGTCAAATTAGATGCTTTTACTTCAGATCAGATTATCTTAGAGTTTTAAAACACATGAGTATTTTCTGCAGCTTATAGAATGGGGCCTATAATGTGGACCGGCCAATCGTTGGGGAAATACGGTACCGCACACCTGGAACACCTGAAAGAATCTAACCATCACAATAAGGCCCTTAGATCCTTCCAGCACATCAACTTCAAGAACTGACTGTTCACTTGCTGCCAAATATATCCCACCTCCCTGACAGGTGATGAAATAACAAGGAAGTCAATGTTCATCTGTCAGGACAGAACTGATGCAATATATTACACTCGTGGAAATGATGCACCTTTAATCAAGCCTGCGCTCTTTTTCAGAGAGCAGGAGATGTGCACTCCCATGGTGCAATGGGGTCGATGAAAGCATCTGCACGTTCATGTCTTCAGTGGCTGGTGCTGTGTCCATAGTGCTGCTCCTCCTCCAGCGCAGCGTTGGTTAGTCTGAGGTGTTCTCTCAGAGAGGTCGTCTCTCTCTCGCTGAGCCCTTTAGTTTCACTCAGCTCCACGTACACGACCTTATAGCGCTCACACAGCTCCTGCTTCTCCTGCACACACACACACACACACACGCACACACGCATACACACACACACACACGCACACACACATACACACACACACGCACGCATACACACACACACACACACGCACGCATACACACGCACGCATACACACACACACACACACACACGCACACACGCATACACACACACACACACGCACACACACATACACACACACACGCAC
>JBBIGC010026298.1:0-12427 GCA_037576955.1 Lepidarchus adonis
TGGGGTTCACTTACTTAGTAATACCAAACCCCTGGGGTTCACTTACTTAGTAATACCAAACCCCTGGGGTTCACTTACTTAGTAATACCAAACCCCTGGGGTTCACTTATTTACTAACACCCAGCCCCGGAGTTCAGTTACCTACTATCACCCAGCCCTGGGGTTCACTTACTTAATAATTTACCCCCGGAATCAAGTTTTCTGATTCTGATAACACTCAGCCCTGGGGTTAGCCCTACTAACCTATAAAAGTAATAGCACACCTTGTGCCACCGAGTCGAACGTATAGATATTTACGTTGCCTGGGTGCACGTCACTGTCTTTAATGTTGAAGAAACCGAATTTGATGAGCAGATTGATTTCCCCGTAGGGCCCAATGTTAATTTCTATGAGAGGTGCATAATACAGGTGCTGGTCATAAAATTAGAATATTGTGGAAAAAGATCAATATTTCTTGACATTCCTGACAGAAAGTGAACTCTATATATTATATTGAGTCGTTACACATAGTGAAATATGTCAAATATTCAAATTCAAAGATTATGGCTTATAGATAAGAAACCCCTAAGTTCACTGTCTCAGAAAATTGTTCCTGCTTTTGAATGAATTACTGCATCAATGTGACGTGTCATGGAGGTGATCAGCCTGTGGCTCTGCTAAGGTGCAATGGAAGCCCAGGTTGCTTTGATCTCAGCCTTCAGGTCGTCTGCATTGTTGGGTCTGATGTCTTTCCCCATGTGGCACATTACAGTCTGATTGACAGTTACAGGAATCACTTGATTGCAGTTATTGCCTCAAAAGATTGTGCAACAAAATATTACAGTATGTTAGGGGTTTCATCATTTATGCCCAGGCCAGATTCTTTAGTTTATTGTTTAGAAAAATTCTGTTGGACCACAATTCAAAGCAATGTCTGATTTTCATTTCTTAATTCTCAGTAAATTATGTATTATTCCTTTTGTCAGTTTCAAGTTATATCAGTGACTATTATGGATTTTTCTTTCTTTAATGTAAAGGTAGAAAATAATCACCCCCATCGAAACATTCCCATTTTTTGCTTTATGGGCTTATATTTTACAACTGTTTTCAAATTTGGATAGACAAGACTTACCTTGCTCAGAAGGAGGATTCTCCGCAATTGTTTTTGTCATCCATCTTTTCGGGAAAAATTCCATGTCCTATATGAGTTTCTATGCTTTTAACCCAAGTAAAAAGGAAAATGAATATAACAAATAAAAATACTACACATTGTTTTCATAATAGTTCACGAGTAATTATTCTTAGGATCACGTTCTGAATAATATGCCTAAACTTCTACCTTCATTACCACAAATATGACCACTTGTAATGATAAGATAATCCTTTATTGTCCCACAAGTGGGAAATTTCACAGTGGGAAAAACACAGGATTTATATTGGACATACAGAATCTTTCTGTTTTATTTACCTTTCATTACTGTTTCTTTATTTCTTTGTTTTGCCCTTTTTGGCCGCCTTCAGCGTTTGGGTCTGCCCTTAAATTTCCGTGCTGGTTCCCCCACCAGCACGTTACAACTTCTTGTTGTCACCTGTACCTTGTTTGTGTCCCTGCCCAGTTCCAGGTGTGTGTCATTTACCCTTTGTATAAAGTGTCGTGTTAGTCATGTCTAGAACCCTTAGTCATTGTTATGTGTAGTAAATGTTCAAGTTCATTATTGTAAATAAACACTTTTGCAAAGTGTAACAGACCAGCCATGTGTTGGGTGGTGTCGGTACTTCTGTGTTTGCCTTGTGTCCTTGTTTTGGTTGTGTGTCTGTGTTTGAATGCCCCGCCTTGTTTTTCACCTGTGCCTTGTTTCTGTCCCCGCCCTGTTTACAGGTGTAGTTAATTACCTATGGTTTAAAAGGTCAGGCTTCCTGTTCCAGGGCGCGGATGATTCTGTAAGCTGGCGGTGTATACTGGAGGCAAAGGCGGCGAGAATCTTTGCAGAGTGTTTATTTACAAAAGTGCATAGAAACATTTACTAAACATACACTAGCTCGAACACCATAAACATGAGCACCACACTTCACAGATTAGCAATCATCCGCGCCCTGGAACAGGAAGCCTGACCTTTTAAACTATAGGTAATTAACTATACAGAAACAGAAACAAGGCACAGGTGAAAAACAAGGCGGGGCATTCAAACACAGACACACAACCAAAACAAGGACACAAGGCAAACACAGAAGTACCGACACCACCCAACACATGGCTGGTCTGTTACACAAAGACACCTCACTGCAATTGCCTCCAGCCAACCCCACCCGCTTACATTGATGACAGCTTGATGACCCATTTTGTGAAATCTACCAAAAAAAATCTACAAACTGCCATATATACAAGGCACAATGTCAAAATAACACCTTGAGCCCCTGCCTCTTTTGTACGCTCTTGTGTACTGCTTGACCTTGAGCTAATATTCTTGTTATGACAGTTTACAGGAGTAATTATAAGGAACTGCAGCTCTGTTACAATGTGTTTGTTTAGCAGTTAAGCGTAGCAAGCTGAATGTGAAAGTAAAGAGAACAGGGCAAATAAACCATGGGATGGGATATTTTAGACAATCTTCAGTTCTTTAAGTTGATATGCTTGAAATAAATAATGATAACCAAACAGTGACGACTCAATGACAGGTTCAGAACATCTCCAGAACAGAAGGTCAGAGTGTTCCAGGTCTGTAGTAGATGGTACCTACCAGGAGTGATCCAAGCAAAGATGACTAGTGAACCAATGAGAGTTGTCATTTACGTGTGAGTAGAAAAAGCCCAAAGAAAAGGTGTTGTAGCACAAAAAGTGACTGCTGACTTTGACACACCGTGGACCACAGATTGCTGCATACAGGTGTCTTTATTAACAGCTGCCAACAAGCAATACACGCACACAACCCTCAACTTTTTCTCTCTTGTGCTCTGCTGATGTGGTGCTGCTGCTCGCCCGGTTGCCAGATTGACCGTTTGTGTGAAATTTCCCCTCCTCTTAACTGTAAAGCTCTAATATCGGGCTCGCAGCTAATGGCAAGAACAAACGGCATGCAGCTCAGCCACCAGAGTCTCTCTCACAGGCCCATATTACCGTAAAGCATGTAGTACAGTATGTGACAAATACGCATATAAAAATAAACTCATTGAGGCCAAATGGCAAAACAAAAGGAGGCAGCGACGGAACCATGATTTATCATATATCAAGTGCGTCATAACCTGAGAACCTCCTGTATAAAGCTGCATAGCTGCAGTCTGGTCAGAGTGTCCATGCTGACCCCTGTTCATTGCAAAAAGTTCATAAGAATCAAACATTGGAGCTTTTACGGAAAAAAATCTATTCTTCTGACTGAGAAGGAAATGCAAGTAATTCAGTCAGTACAGTTACACCGGGACTTTTATTGTCTGTTTTACATCAGTTTGATCTGTTTCTGGATCACTTTCTGAATAAAATGCCTAAACTTCTACCATCACTGTCATAAATATGACCTGTTTTATTGTCCATCACAAACACAGGAGTCTTATAGAATGTGATATTATGTGATAACTGACCAGTCTGATATTACATAATCATGGGTTCTATGGAGGTTCTCTAAAATGCCCTTACCTCAGTAGACAGAAGCCCAAGTGATGATGTGGATGCTGCAGCTCTGGTGCAGTGAGGCTGTAGTGAGCTGCTTTTAAGCTGGGAAAGAGAAAGTGAAAGTAAGACTATATAAGGACTGCAAGGAATGACTGAAATGACATTCAACCCCACCCCCTTTTATGTAATCCTGCTACCTTCCTCATACTTCCTCTGTTTTTAGATTCTTGACCCTTCTGACCTTGACAATCCCCTAAATCCCTGGTAAAAAGCTAAGAAAAATAGCCTAAATGGTGAGACATTTTGTGAAATCTGCCAAAAAAAATCTACAAACCGTTTTCCAGTTTCACGACCATGATTGCTCTTGGTAATGCCCTTTATTGTAGCACTGACCACATAAAGAGATATCACATGTCAGCTCTGACCTGACAACAATACATGCATCTCCATATGAGAGTGATAATCTGCACATCCTGTAGTAGTGGAAAACACTGTAAACTGGTTAAGCTATTGGAATAAGGAAGGAAAGACTTGACTGGACATTGTAGACTCTTGTGTACTGCTTGACCCTGAGCTAATGTTTAATTATTAATTTTAAAAAAAACTTAGAAATTAGAAATTGCTTTAGGACACAAAACAGAAACAGGAAAAACATGCATTTAGATACATTATTATTAAGGCATTCTGTACATATATGAAGCCTTAGCAGAAATGAGTAAAAACCATGTAAACACCTTGGTTTTTTTGTAGCCATTTCATTTAACTGTGCAAGATAAATGATAAAGAGGCAATCCAGAGCAAAAGTATGTATTAAGTAGACTTTTTAAATAAAAAATATGACATTTGTCCCTCTTAATGCTGTTTTTAACTATTTTTTATGAAACATGTTTCCCACATATTTGATTTCTAATGCAGTAAAGCACAAAGAAGAAAAAATCCCAAAATGTCAAAATTATTATGAATTATTTATTACTCAATGCACACTTAGATTTGTGACATAAAACTACATGCCAAATGACAAAGCAGATACTTGCGAAAGGAAATCACCAAGACAGAAAGTGAGAACCCACTACATAAAAAACAGTTTAAAAAAATAGTTAAAAAATCAAAGGTAAATTCGCTTACATATTTCATAGCCTACATTGTGCTACAGTAGAAATGAGACATAAAGAAATAAGCTTCAGGATAAATCATAAAATGCTGCATAAGATGTAAATAAAAACAGAATGCAATGCTTTGCCAATCTAAAAAGTACTAAAAAGAAACAGCTGAAGGAACATTTACAACTAATTAGGCTAAATTGCAACAGGTCAGTAACTTGACTGGGTACAAAAAGAGTATCTTCGAGACGCAGAAGTAAAGGTCGACCAAGGTTCACCAGTCTGCAAAAAAAACAATGTTAAAATTGTGGAAAAATGTTCTGAATAATATTATATAATATAATAATATAACATAAAAATAAAGACTTTGAATATCTCATCTGTGGTACATAAGATCATTAAAAGATTCAGAGAATCTGAAGAATTCTCTGTGCGGAAGGAATAATGGTGAAAATCAACACTGGTTGCGATGAGAACATCAGTATTTAACACTGCACACTTGCACTTACAGAAGTAAAGCAGACATTTTTTGGGATGTTTGCTCATGAGTTTTCTAAATTAATTTACTTTTCTGTACAATTCTAATTCTAAAAGTCATACATAAATAAACAAAGTTTATTGGTTCCACAATTTATTTTCCTTTTTAATATGGTGCATAAAGATAAGGGTGGTATACTTGAGTAAAACCACCAAGGAAAACCAGTTTCCTCAGTGTTATCTTGTCATGTGTTCTTGTCTCCGCCTCTCACCAGATGTTCCTCATTTTGGTAGAGTATTTATTCTTATGTGTTTCCACCTCTTGTTGCCAGTTATTGTTTTTGCTTTTGCTAAAATGTGTGTCTGCCTATACGATATGTTTTGGAACATTAAAATCCCTTTCGTTTTCAAACACCTTTGCCTCATTAATTGTCACAGACTGTGCCTTGGAGAGGTGGAGTCTGAATGGACCATGCTCTAAGCCTCCATTGTTGAAGTTGCAGAATGGAGCTGTGGCTGCAAGGTTGTCAGTGCCTCTTGTGGTAGCAATCTACAAACCCGATGGTGGACACCAAAAGTAAAAAAAGGAGTCCTATCAGGTCTGGTTGTTCAGTGGAACTCCAGAGGCAGTTGCTGACTTTAACTGCAGACATTACTGATTGGTGGAAGGACTGCTTAGTGGATCTCCTCAATCCAACCAGCATGTCTTCCTTGTCTCCCTCTGGGGGAAAGGAGTTCATTTCAGGAGCTGAGGTAGTCAATGGGCTGCAAGGTTGCTACACCTTGGCCAATCCACATGTGTTTTGCGGATTTGGAGAAGGCATTTGACCATGTTCCCTGGAACATCCTATAGGGTGTGCTCCAAGAGTGTGGGGTACAAGGCTGGCTGCTATAAACCATTTATTCACAGTACAGGAGGAGCAGGAGCTTGGTCTGCATTGCCGGTAATAAGTCAAACTTGTTTCTGTTGAGGATGGGCTTCGCCAGGGCTGCCTTTTGTCACCAATTCTGTTAATAAGTTTTATGGACAGAATTTCTAGGTGCAGCCAAGGGGAGGAGGGGTCAGGTTCAGTGACCTCAGAATCTTGACTCTGCTATTTGGAGATGATGTTGGCCTTAATGGACTGTGACCTCCATCTCTCACTGAATTGGTTCACAGTCGAGTGTGAAGCAGTGGGAGAAAAATCAGCACCTCTAAATACAAGGCAGTGGTTTTCTGTTGGAAAAGGGTGGAATGATGTCTCCAAGTTGGGAGTGTAGTATTACCTCAAGTGGAGGAGTTGAAGTATTTTGGGGTCTTGTTCATGAGTGAGGGAAGATTGGAATAGGCGGTTGACCTATGGATTGTGAGACATCTGCAGTGGTCTGCTGTAGTAAAAAGCTGAGCCAAAAGGAGAGGCTAATCTACATTCCTACCCTTACTTATGACCACAAGCTTTGGATAGTGACCAACAGAGCAAGATTACAGATACAAGCTGCTGAAATGAGTTTTCTCTGTAGGGTGACTGGACTTTCCCTTAGAGATAGGGTGAGGACAGTTATCCAGGTCAAAGTAGAGCCTCTGCTCCTCAGCATATAGAGGAGCAAGTTGAGATGGTTCGGGCATCTGGTCAAGATGCCCCCTGGATGCCACCCTAGGAGATTGTTCCAGGTGTGTCCCACTGGGAGAAGGCCATGGGGTAGACCCAGGACTCGCTGGAGGAATTTTAGCTCCCTGCTGGCCTGGGAACACCTCTGGGTCCCCCCAGAGGAACTGGAGGAGGTGGCCAGGGAAAGGGAGGTCTGGGTTTCCTTACTTAGGCTGCTGCCTCTGCAACCCAACTCCAGATAGGCAGTTGATAATGGGTGGATGGATGGATAGATTAAAAGGCAGAGTGATGTAACACAATTGTAATCATGCCTCTATCAATTTTTATGCTGCAGACGTCAAATTGTATGTTTGTTTTAATTAACTTTGGTCAGTGAAAACATTGCAAAGTTTTTAAACTTGTGTCAGCTAAATAAATGTTCCAGATATTGTCACATGGCCCTGGCTTTGGAGATGTGACGCAGTATACCGGAGTCCAGCACTCCGGAGAGCTCCTGCGTCTCATTCAGCTACAGCTGTGTCTCGGGCACGTGGAGCACGCGCGTCCCCGAGGAGCCGCGCCTCTTCTGCTCGGCTGGCTCCCAATTCAGGGCTAATCAAGCCTGGGGCTGACGCGTATAAAGGGCGACTCCACGGAGACGTGCGTGTTCAGCCTTAGCCCGCGGTTGTCCGGCCGACTATCTGAGCCTTCTGCTTCTATTTCTAATTCTGTGTGTTTCTTATTGCTTATACTAGGCACTCTTTATCTATGTCCTGCTCTTTGTGTTTTTACCCCTGTTTTGTCTTTATCTCTCTCTGCCCCTCTTTAGATGAAGGTGAAACGGACGCTTAAAACAGAGACACTGCTACGCGGATCTCTGGCCTGCTGACGAGCTGATTCCCCTATTGCTGTTGGCGTCTCTCAACCCCTTTGCCTTCTGTTTGCTTTATGTTATTATCCTTTTTTTCTGTTAATAAATTTCCCCTCGGGGCGTTGTTTCTTGCTCATACCTGACGTGTTGATGTCGTTTGTGAGGTTTTTGCTCACAATATGAA
Organism: Lepidarchus adonis; assembly: GCA_037576955.1. Lineage (NCBI taxonomy): Eukaryota > Metazoa > Chordata > Actinopteri > Characiformes > Lepidarchidae > Lepidarchus > Lepidarchus adonis. Next base: position 7,784 of record JBBIGC010026298.1, read on the forward strand.
ATAGAGCAGAGATACTTGTTTTGGTTGTATTTTACAAAATGTCCCAACTTTCCAGGAACAGTGGTTTGTGTTAAATTCTTGTACACATTTTTAGCCAAATTAGTTGGAAATAATTTCAATATGATTAAAAAAACTGTTAATTATTCATTAAAATTATAGTGAATGTACACAAACCTTTCTATCTTTTTACTGTGATAGACTTTTCTTAGGTCTACCACATGCTTGATCCACTTTTGTTAAAACCACAACTTGTGGAATGTCTGCAAAATCAAGGGAAAGAAGAAAAAACAAAAAAGAATCTGTTTTTTGTAGGAAGAAAGCATTGTACATAAAAGGCAACATTAAAAGCAATGAAGGACTATCTCACAAAAGTGAGACCCTTACGTTTTGGTAGATATTTTATTATATCTTTTTATGGGACAACATTGAATATATTTAAAACACATGCTCCTCTATTCACACCTGAGACCTTGTAACACTAATGAGTCACATGACACTGGGGAGGGAACATTGTCATTTAGGGGTGTACAGTGGACCCTCATACTCAGACTCTTATAAACAGAAATGCCACCTTTGATTATGTTTGAGAATCAGCAATGTAGTGTAGAGGCAGTAATCCGATTTGCTAGTGCCTTTCACGTTAGGGTTATGCTAAAACATTTTGTCGACATTGTTGGGGTTGTTGGGGAGAAAACTTGTCACACTGCTAGCGATCAAAGGTTTATGCAAATCTGACAAGCTGAATGCATTCTGTACTGTACAGGAGACACTTCACAGGGGAGATTGATTGACAATGGTCTACAGCCAATCAGGATGTAAAAAAAGTATGCAAAAAAATTCCAAAAAGGTGAACTACGATATAGCAAGGGACCAGTGTACTCACTTTTGCTGCCAGCAGTATAGACATCAATGGCTGTGTGTTGAGTTATTTTGAGAGGACAGTAAATTTACACTTCTGTGTATGATTTTATCTCACTACTCTGAATTTATGCTTGATTGTTTCCTGAACCTGGAAGTCGCTTTCGACAAAAGCGTCAGCCAAATGAATAAATGTAAAAAAAAATGTAAATGTACTTGTCATTGTATCAATGCATCATATATTCAGTGTTGTTTCATAAAAAGAGAATAAAAAATATTTACAAAAAAGTGAGTGGTGTACTCAGTTCATGTTTAGAGTTACATTAATCACTTTCTTACAAAGCTGAAGAAAACTTACTTAAGTTATCAAACTTACTTAATTCAGAGGCTTTCGTTCGAATGGTCTGCATTTTGTTAACCACTTCATCACTTATTAAAGTGATGTTGTCAGCAGGAACAATGCTCACCAGACAGTAAACTTTATCACATAGTGCTGGGTTTGTGTTGTATTTGGGGTCTTCTGTTTTAATTGCATTCAATGGATTAAACTAAGAGAGAGAATATTTACAGAATGTAAATATTACATAATAAAATGCATAAATAACACAAAATCTGCATTAGTATTTGTAATTATAAATAATATATAGGGTATATTAATAAATAAAAACACTTGGTTATCTACTATAGACTAGATACCCAGCATGGAGAAAATGTGTGTGTACTTACATTGTAGCCATCTAATATGTGTCCTTCTAACATTTCTATGCTGTCGCCATTTTGTATCCCGCCTGATTTGCCTGCCTCTAGTCCCATAAGGTCAGTGAAAACAAAGGAATAATATCCACCTCCACGCTTCTTCAGTTTGTGTGTTTTCATCTAAGTACAAATTCAAACATTTTTTACCTCATTTTACAAAAAAAAAAAAAAAAAACAGACTACACACTTTCACGTGTGATAGGCATTATTGTTCCTATATCAGTTTAAGAACAAAACTGAAATTTCCATGTGTAAAGGACTTGACTGAGCTAGGACTACACAATAGGAAAAGAAACTGTGTTATAATTCCTTTATGGGTTTGAAATGTGCACTTGTATTTAATTGCATGCTGTACTATGTATGGTTGTTTAAGTAACCAACATATTTTTTTTGATTAACTGAGCAATCATGTAGTCCTATAATTTGGAAAGGTTAGCCAATCATTATCATGTACTTTGTGTTGCAAAGCCCTCTCGTTTTTTGTATGTCACCATGGGAAGGGGATTTGTTTAATTTGAAGTTGAAATTGGAGGTGGGTGTTTTAATCTGTTAGATAATGTCTGATCTGCATATGGAAGTTCATCTGAAAAGGTGCTCGATAAGCGAGCCGGGTGCTATGCTAGGCTAAGAGTTAACCATAGCCAACTGGCTACCATCCCTTCTCCTCTCCAATGTATGGTAACAGAGTTAGGGATTGGTCAGTCCGGGAGTGACTGTGCCTTGTGGTGTTTGAGATTGTTTAGAGGCTTTATTATGTTTATTGTTAAGGAATGTGTTTAATGTTGTGCTTGTGGGACTGTTTTAAAGGTGTTTATATGTTTTTGTGTGGGTTAAAGGGTGGCTGGCTGAGCCAGTGGTGGCTTTCTGTGAGCTCAGCCAGATTAGTTCAGACAGGGAGCGGTGTTCTGATGCTGGATGCTCTGTGTGTGCTACAAAATAAAACAGGAAACAGGCTCTCTGTATTCCTAGACAACTTTCAAGCACAGAAGTTTTCGCCACACTGGTGTCAGAAGTGGGCGTGTAGCATCTGACCCTCAAAGAGATCTAGTGGCATGGAAATGGCAGTGCACTTGAGGTATTGGGGGGGTCTCCTAATAAACGAGTGCACAGACTGGGAGGAGATCGAGTGGCATTGTGGCGCCCTGCTTCGGCCGCTAAGTGTCACGGGAGGATGCATGAGCTGGACTTAGCGCCCATCTGCTCCACCGCTACAAGACTGTGGGGCAGCGGATTATGCAGGGCCACCCAGACTTTCCAGCTGCTGTGCAAGAAGAGCTCATGTTGCAGGCCTTTCTGCGCAGCCTATCGTCAGCATGGCGGAGCAAGTGGAGCAGGTCCTGAGCTCCCGGTAGTGGCTCTGACAAGATCATCAGAGCATAGGGGCCATGGTAGCACTACAGGTGGGGGTGGCTGCTGAGCAGAGCACGGTGGTGATTTCTCTTACAGGTGAGTGCATGGCCATGGCAGGAGTGAGGTCCGTGCATGTGACTATTGGGGCAGTTACGGTTGACCACCCATTTGTGGTAGGCATAGTACAGGACCGCTGCATCGTGGGGCTGGACTTGCTCGACGAGGACCGGAAAGATTGCTAGAGGGCAGTGCGTACTCAGCCGGCAGTGGCTGGAGGAAGAGCAGGCTGCTGATCCATACATACAGAGAGGCTTACACATCAGCCAGAGCCTACCTGTCATGGACCATGAAGGAAGCAAAGTGAGCCTACTCTGAGAATATCAACAGAAGATCAAAGAAGTATACTGTGTCCTGCCTCAACAGCTACCAGCCAGTAGCACTTATGAAACACTGAGAGGCTGGTACTGAAGCACATGAAGGCACAACTTAGACTCTGGACCCGCTACAATTTGCATACTGCCCAAACAGACCCACACATAATGACATTTCATCTGCTCTGTATTTGACCCTCTTCCACCTGGATAAAAAAGACACTTATATCAGAATGCTGTTTATTGATTTCCTCAGAAGCTGATATGGAAGCTGGACCTGCTGGGAATAAACACTCCCCACTGCACCTGGATATTAGACTTGTTGACGGACAGGCCCCAGTCTGTAGGAAAACACTCAGACTGAGCACAGCTTCCCCACAGGGATGCATGCTCTGCCCATTGCTGTTCACTCTGCTGACACTCAACTGTACTGCATGGTACAGGTTGAACCACATCATCAATTTTGCAGATGACACTACAGTGGTGTGTTTAATTATCAACAGCCATGAGTCTGCTTACAGAGAGGAGATTAAACAACTGTTGAAATGTTTGAACTACAACCTGACTTAATGTCAACAGGACTAAAGAGATGGTTGTTCAGCATCAGAACTGTAACTGCCAGACACTGCAGGAGTGTTTTTCCTCAAGCAGTTATATTCCTGAACTCACTGCCACCATCAACCTCACTGCTGAACCCAAACATAAAATAAGACAACACAAACTTAAAAAGATTTTCACACTTTCACACTCATACAATACGGCCATTTGCACATCCACACCTGTTTTACATCATGCATCATTTGTCTTTGTCTGTCTTTGTGGCAATAATCTATAAAAATGTGTATCATCTATAAAAAAAAATGGGCTTGCTGATTGGACACCATTTGACATTCAGACTGATGCTGCTGTCACCTTTTCCTGGACTACCTGGCCAACAAAGATCAGTCCACGAGCAAGCCTTTTAATGGGAGTACCCACTCCTAAGCAATTAAAGCATTTATCAATGTTAATGAGGGCTTTATTAGGAAAAAACAACCTATAATGTCCATGGCAGTGTTGCAAGGAGAAAGACATCACTCTCTAAAAGGAAAATTTGGAATTTCTGCCAATGTACAATTTAAGGACCACATTTGCAAGCAAGAATGTTACTGGGAAAAATAAAACTTTAGGGTGTAAATGACAAGCACAGTGTTAGGAAAAATGAATTTTCTTGTAGGACAGACTTTCAGGTACCACGATAGATAGATAGATAGATAGATAGATAGATAGATAGATAGATAGATAGATAGATAGATAGATAGATAGATAG
>JBBIGC010026309.1:0-12425 GCA_037576955.1 Lepidarchus adonis
TCATCCTCTGCTTCAGCTTCATCTTTCTAAACGCGCGCTGAACTTAAGCGGGAGATGCAGCAGACTCGCCAACGTCTCGCGAGACTCACGTAAACAAATTATTATTTTACATATCTAATATTTATTAAAATTTGTCAGTAACAGAGGAACGTCATCAAATGTAGCGAAGTAAAAGTAAAGTTTTTTCACTAAAAATGTACTTGAGTAAAAGTAAAAGTACCTATCTTTAAGTATACTCTAAAAGTACTGGTTACCCCAAAAATTACTCAAGTAAATATAACGAAGTAAATGTAATTCGTTATTTTTGTACCATAAAACATATTTACAGATGATTCTGTAATAAGGGAAGATTTAACCAGGTTTATTTCACAAACACAAACAGGATACACACACAACGGACTCACAATATAGGATCCTACCAAGAACATAACATTGACTGAGGTTCTAAGGAACAAGAAACAGACCTACAGAGACTACAGATAGTGACTACAGGTAATGACTGCAGAGATCTGACGATTCCTAGACTGAAACACTCATGGTTCATATACACAGAGTAAACACGAGACACCTGGTGAAGGGCGGTGACAAAAACAAGGCACATGACAACCAGAAACCAAGCACATAACAAGACCTGGGGAAAGTCACACATTCACTTAGCCTGAAACCACATAGTAAGATACGCCATAAAAGAGTGACGTGGAACTACTGTGGAATTGTGTTGCTGCACCTGTGGTGTCCAAATCGGGTTCGAATTGCGTAATGGACATCCCATTTGAGTATTGGTTTCTCCTGAAGGTTCTTCCTCCAGCTTCGGGAGCTTTTCCTTGCCTCTGTCATTCTTGGCTTGCTCATCAGGAGCTCGGACTGGATTCGGCAAAGCTGCTACACATCGGCTGAAATAAAATTACATTGAATTATCCCACACTATGCATTGTCCCACATTAGGCTAATTATGGACTAAATAGAGATTGGCGGAATGGCAAATTCATTAGACGCTAGATTTCCCACAAGGGTAAAGTGTCTTATGCACTTTCATTATCCAAATGAAAAGCTGTACAGCAGTTCGACCCCAAGCTAACAGGTGGACACATACATATGTAAATATTTAAGAGCATAGAGGTACAAAAGTTTTACAGCAAGTTCATGGAGAATCCAGCCTAACCACTAGGCCACTGTTATATACTAATAACATATGAAATACAGTACACAGCCTGATACAGAGGAGCAGTTAGGTTTGCTCATCCCTAATCAAGGAACAAATTTATGTTAGTGTCTGTGTAAGACTGTAGGAGCGAATACATATATTACATAATTCTCTGTTCATGTAATACAGGGGGTCCTCGACTTACAACGTACTTGATTTACGAAAATCTGCGGTTATAATGTTTCCCCAATTTTTAATGAAAGTAAAAGTGTTTTTACCTGTAATAAAAAAACGCTCAAAAAATGCAATACAGAGCCTAAGGTGGATGACTGTCTCCCTCTGGTGGACTGAAAGAGGAATGGCCCCAGGGCAAAACACAGTAAACGCTTATGTTTTGAATTACGGCATACGATGAGGAATGGAACCCTGTTGTAAGTCGAGGACCCCCTGTATGTACATTTCCCCCCAAAAATTCGAGCAATTATAATGTTAATTTGTGAATGATAGACTATGCCTCTGAGATCTTTAGGTACTGATGTGTTTTCTAGTACAACTAGTGAACAAACAAAAAGGAGTAATCTGTATTTTACTTATCATTTATTATGTACACAGCCACGTTGGAGATTAGGAAAATCGTGGAAGTAAGAAGAACTCAGGCTCGAGCGTTCGTTTTTTCCTAGTCGGAGATCAGGTATTTCGATTTCCTAGTTGGCACTGAATGCAGCACAGCTTCTGTAGTATAACTGAATCAAAATACATCAATAATATTATTTCATTTTCAAATAAAATGGGGGTCATACAGTAAATTTAACTCCTAATTGTGTTTGCTTATGTAACATAATGTAATGGCGCTGCTGTGGCCTAATGGTTAGAGCAGTGGATTTGTGGGAGAATGTCTAGACAAAAGCAAAAAGTTCACTTGGACTAATAGAGCAAGGTTTTGACTGAGACACACTCTAATGCTGTGTTCTTCTCTAAACTCTAGAGCAGTGGTTCTTAACCGGGGTTCGATCGAACACTTGGGGTTCGGTGAGTCGGTCTCAGGGGTTCGGCAGAGCCTCCGCCGCGGAGGTCCAGACACACCCGAATTAGCGTGTAAATTGCTACACTGCTTGGCCAATCAGTGCTGCGGGGAATTTAGCGCTCAGTAGTCAACGTGTGACCGTTGTGGTAGTACTTTGTGTGATTTTTTTGTTAATATTTTAATCTATACTTTCTATGTCGGGCAAAAGAAGAAAGTGGTCGGACGAATATGTACAACATAGATTCACATGTATCACGGAACGTGATGGGAGTGAGCGTCATATCTGCAGGATTTGCAAAGCCAAGTTGAGCAGCTCTAGTCTCTCACTGGCAGAACTGTGTTCATTTTGTGCACCAGTAAAAAACATTTATCTTGAATTTGAAAAAAATAATATTTTATTTTTCACTAAAGAGGGGTTCGGTGAATGCGCATATAAAACTGGAAGGGTTCGGTACCTCTAACAAGGTTAAGAACCACTGCTCTATAGCTAGTAGCTACATGATAGTAAAAACTCTGGTAAGTGTAAAAATAGTACTCAGCATTGGATATTTACACCTTGACTTTAGCTTCTTCTAACCAAGGAAAAAGAACCCATCTGTGGATAAGCATTCATATCAGTCAAACCTCATTAGCTCGCCGCTATTGGTCCGGGTTCTAAATTTGGCAAGAGGCGGGGTTGGCGAGCTATCATCACAGGGTAAATACATGGAAGGAAATCTATCCTGCAGGCTTTCATGGTAGGTGAGCTAACTGGGGGCGAGCTAACAGGGGTCGAGCTAACAGGGGGCGAGCTAACGTGTGGCGAGCTAATGGGGGCGACCGAACAGTGGGCGAGTTAACGGGGAGCAAGCTAACGTGTAGCGCGCTAATGGGGGCGACCGAACAGTGGGCGAGTTAACGGGGAGCAAGCTAACGTGTAGCGCGCTAATGGGAGCGACCGAACAGGGGGCGAGTTAACAGGGGGTGAGCTAACGTGTGGCGAGCTAACAGAGGCGAGCTAACGGGGTTTGACTGTAGGATATTGGCGAGAGTAATTGGGCACTGCAGGAAGGCATCAGAAAGGATTCCACTAGAAACCAGGAAATACCTCTTCTGGTACCCAAAATTTTGTTGGTCTACCTGATCCCTAATTTTCCACTTCTTAATTAGATTTTGAACAATGCTGACTGGCATTCTCCATTTCTTTCATATTGTCTTATATCCCTTTCCTGTTTTATGGAATTCAACTACCTTTTCCTGCAAATCCTTTGACATTTCTTTTGCTTTCCCCATGACTTAGAATCCAAAAAACATCAGTGCACCGCTTCTAACCAAGGAAAAAGAACCCATCTGTGGATAAGCATTCATATCAGTCACATACCGTCAAACCTCATTAGCTCGCCGCTATTGGTCCGGGTTCTAAATTTGGCAAGAGGCGGGGTTGGCGAGCTATCATCACAGGGTAAATACATGGAAGGAAATCTATCCTGCAGGCTTTCATGGTAGGTGAGCTAACAGGGGGCGAGCTAACGTGTGGCGAGCTAATGGGAGCGACCGAACAGGGGGCGAGTTAACAGGGGGTGAGCTAACGTGTGGCGAGCTAACGGAGGCGAGCTAATGGGGTTTGACTGTAGGTTATTGGCGAGAGTAATTGGGCACTGCAGGAAGGCATCAGAAAGGATCCCACTAGAAACCAGGAAATACCTCTTCTGGTACCCAAAATGAAAGGTAGGTGTACAAATCCACTTTGAAATTTTTGAATTTCTTTTCATTTAATCCTGCAAATACACAAACAAATAAATCCCCAGTAAAATTAAAATGAAACATTCAGAGACTAATTGTTGAAGGCAATGAAGTTCAGCTATAACCCCTGATTGGTTGTAAAAGTTTGAGATTGATAAGGTTTTGGGCTTTTGAAAAGACCATGAGCAAACGTTTGGGGTGTAAAGTGTAGAGCATCGTTTAGGTAACCAGGATAAGATGATAATAACTGTTGTGACTTTGGAACACAACCTGACAGGAGGTATAATGGTGTATGTGTGTTAATTTAAGGTCCTCTAATAACTGATCAGGGTTATGTGAAGTAGGTGATTTGAGTGTACAGTTGTGCTCATAAGTTTACATACCCTGACAGAAGTTATGATCTCTTAACCATTTTTCAGAGAATATGAATAATAACACAAAAACTTTTCTTTTACTCATGGTTAGTGTTTGTCTGAAGACATTTATTATCACTCAACTATGTTAACTCTTTTAAAATCATAATCACTACACAAACTACCCAAATGACCCTGATCAAAAGTGTATTGCCCCATTTAACATCAATGACAGCTTGAAGTCTTTTGTGTTAATTGTGGATGAGGCTCTTTATCTTCTCAGGTGGTAAAGCTGACCATTCTTGCTGCAAAAAGCCTCCAGTTCCTGTAAATTCTTGGGTTGTCTTGAATGAACTGCACGTCTGAGATTCTCACCAGAGTGGTTCAGTGATATTGAGGTCAGGAGACTGAGATGGCCACTCACTGAACCTTCACTTTATTTTGCTGTAGCCAGGGACAGGTGGACTTGTCATGTTGGAATGTCCAAGTACGTCCCATGTGGAGCTTCTGGGCTGATGAGTGCAAATTTTCCTCCAGATAACCTACCATTCATCTTGCTATTAATTCTGACTAAATTTCCTGTGTTTTCGTAGCTCACACACCCCCAAAACATCAGTGATCCACCACCATGTTTCACAGTAGGAATGTTGTACCTTTCATCATAGGCCTTGTTGACTCCTCTCCAAATGTAGTGTTTATGTTTGTGGCCAAAAAGTTAAATTTTAGTCTCATCATCCCAATGACTTTGTGACAGAAGGTTTGAGGTTTGTCTCTGTGTTGTTTGATATATTGTAAGAAACTTTGTGGCATTTGTGTAGTATTGACTTTCTTCTGGCAGCTCAACCATGCAGCCCATCTTTCTTCAAGTGCCTCCTTATTGTGCACCTTGAAACAGCCACACCACATTTTTTCAGAGTTCTGTATTTCACCTCAAATTATTTGTGAGGTTTTCTTTCCACTCCAACAATTTTCATGGCAATTGTGACTGAAAATTTTGTTGGTCTACCTGATCCCTAATTTTCCACTTCTTAATTAGATTTTGAACAATGCTGACTGGCATTCTCCATTTCTTTCATATTGTCTTATATCCCTTTTCTTTTTTATGGAATTCAACTACCTTTTCCTGCAAATCCTTTGACATTTCTTTTGCTTTCCTCATGACTTAGAATCCAAAAAACATCAGTGCAGCGCTGGATGAAAAATGCAAGGGTCTGTCAGGAGTCCAGAAACTCAATGACCTTTTATACACACTCACTAATTACAATTATCAGATCGCAGGTGAAGATGTTTCCTTCAATAGCCATTCAAACCTCTTTGTGTCAAGTTGTATCCATGTTATTAGGCCAAATCACTCAGTCAATCAGGGTCATTTAGGTAGTTTGTGTTTTTAAATTGTGATTTTAAGAGTAAACACAGTTGATTGGTTAAAAAAAGGCTTCAGCCGAACACTACCATGAGTGAAAGAAAAGGTTTTGTGTTATCATTCATATTCTCTGACAAATGGCCAAGAAATCATAAATTCTGTCAGGGTATGTAAACTTATGAGCACAACTGTATATGCAAACACCAGAGAAAATGAAGATATTTAAACATTAAACAAAGACAACCAGAGAAAACTCTCCTAGTTACTCAATCAACCAATTGAATTTAGTTGAAAATAATATACAGTGACAAGAAAAAGTATGTGAACCTTATGAAATGTCATGGTTTTTTGCATTAATGTGTCATTATATGTGACCTGATCTTCATCAAAGTCAAGGGTGTTGATGTATCAAATTTCAAATACAGTGGTGCAAGTTGTCCCACTTAAAAAGATGAGTCTGTAATGTTCATCAGAGGTTCACTTCAACTGTGAGAAACAGAATGTAAAAAAAATCCAGGAAATCACATTGTTTGTTTTTTAAAGAATTTATTTTATGTATATTGCAGAATCTGTGGCTGCTAAATACTTTTTGCCCCACTGTATAATGTCCCTAAAATACATGTCTTTATGGAGAACAACCATAAACAACTTGTATTGCTAGTGGAAAAAGTGGGACCATTGGAATTAATAACTGGGTGACCACCCCCTCAACCAGGCACTTCCTGTAGCTCTGGATCAGACCTTCACATAGTTCAGAAGGAGTCTTAGCCCATTCCTTCTGGCAGAACTGCTTTAGCTCTGTCATATTCTTTGTCTCATGTATACGACTCTACTCAAGTCATTCCATTGCATCTCTACTGGTTTGAGGTCTGGGCTCTGAAGCCATTCTGTTGTGGACTTGCTCTGGTGTTTTGGGTCATTGTTCTGTTGCATCACCCACCTGCTACAGAGTTTCAGCTTCAGAAATTCTCACATTATCCTGAAGAATGTTTTAAAACCTCTTCCCCTCAATGATTGTTAGCTGGCCAGGCCCTGACACAGCAAACCAGGCTGTTTATGGCTTTTTACACCAGAAGTAGTGCTTGGTGTTCTTCCCAAATAGTTCAATCTTAGTCTGCAAAACATTTGGCCAATACCTCTGCGGAGTGCCAACATGCTCTTTGGCAAACTTCAGGCTTGCAGCAATGTTCTTTTTGGTAAGCAGCAGCTTCATTTGTGGTGTCTTGCCATAGATACCCTGCTTATTCAATGTTTTACGTACTGTAGATTCATGAACACAGGTTTGCCAGTTACACTGATGGCTTTAAATCTTTGGCTGACACTTAGCGTTGTTTCTTTACCTCATTGATGAGTATTTATTGTTCTCTTTGGGTCATTTTGACTGGGCACCACTTCTTGGTGGAGTAGCCACAATCCCAAAGTGTCTCCATTTGTAGATCCGATAGAATGATGACTTTCTAAAGTGTTTGAAATCAATGTGTAACCCTTTCTAGCTTCATGTAAATAAAATATTCTTAACCATAGATCCTGTGAAAGCTCTTTTTGGCATAAGCGTATTCTTCTTGTATGAAGAAAACTAAAACATGTTTGAGTGGTTTTCATCAACCAAAGTAGCTCTGGTCCACACCTCCAAGTATGCTAACACTTGACTCCAATTAGCTTCGAGGTCATTAACTCAAGGGTTGACATACTTTTTACAATAGCAACATGCTTGTTCTCATAAAGACATGAAAAGTTCAGATGTTATTATTTTAAGCACATTATATTTGTCAGTACCATTGACTTAGATGAAGACCAGATCACATTTTATGACAAATTAACATAGAAAACCATGATATTCCAAAACATTCATATACTTTTTCTTGCCACTGTAATAGACGCACCCATGTTTGACAGCTGCCACTCTTCCTGAAGGTCACAAACAGCTACAGTAAAACAAAATTGTGGAAGAGATCAAGGTTTTGAAATGTATTTTTCTGGAAAGACATTTCTAGCACAGTTCCTGGTGCTCCTCGAAGAGTAGAACCCAGAAGAACATAAGGAACTGTTGCCCTCATCACCTTAGATGAAGTTAGTGTTTATGATTCCAGCAATACAAAGGGACTGGGCTTTTGGAGGAGGGTTGCACGGTGACAGCCCCCAGTCATTTTGGAATAATTTTATGTGGATTTCTTATAAGACTGCACGGAGAGAGATTCAGAGATGTTTTAGAGCTTTATGGTCTTTGATCTTCTATCATTATTATACAGCAAGACAGTAGTTTGAAGCATAAGAGCAAGTTCATTTCTAAATAGCTTCACAGAAACGAAATGATGATGAAGTCTTGTCAAATGTTCTGACTTGAACCTGTGTGTGTCTTATGTTTCCTCAAGCACTTCTTGTTTTATCTTACATTTTGTATGAGCATCTGAAACCATTTGTTGCTGGGGTGCCCAGCTCCAGTCCTGGAGATCTACCATGTTCATATCCAATAACCCTGCCTCTCATATTCTCTTGTCCTATAGGGCTTTGTTGCCTGGATAAGGTGTAGAGCTAGATTAGGTTTAGCGCTAAACTCTGCAGTGTGGTAGATCTCCAGGAGCTGAGCTGGACACTCCTAATTTAGTTTGACAAACGTGTAAAGAAAGAAATCATAAAGGAGAAAATATTTTTTCATGACATTGTATATGGGTTTTCATCTGAGGTGACAATGCAGATCTTTTTGGATTCTCAGTAGATGGCACTACATGCCAACTGGTGCAGAGCATATGGGATAGGGCTAATGGAAGCTGCTTTTTAATTTAATTTTTACATTTTTAAATTTTTGGGCTGAAAAATGCTGTTGTATATATTAAGGAAATGCCCCAAAACCAACCCTGCCTCTAATTAGCCGTCCTGCTGGATCAAGCTACAGACTTAACCAAGCACGTTGGAGAGTTGGGCACCAATTTTTATAAGGCATTAGGTAAACATGATATGTATAATTACCCCATAAGTGAAAAAAAATCCCAAAAAGTTATGATTTCTGCATTTTGCAGCACTCGTTTTTGTAAGGGGCACCTGAGAAGCGACAGTTTGGGGAGGTGTAGCGTACCATCGCTGGCTGTCAGGCTAGGGCTCTTCCCGCAGAGTGAGGATGCTGCACTGTGGGGTGGGGGGAGCGTAACACTGCTGGCCAATCAGGCGTTGATGCCAGCCTGCTGGATCAGTGGCTTTATATTGTCTGTTTGCCCATGCTGCCTTGTGGGCTCCTTCTTGTTACATCAAGTCTGTTCAGGAAACTGCTGGTAACATCTGGTTGGGTGTTTGGGTTCACCTGTGGACACTCGGCAAACTATCATCCTGCTGGGGTTTCCACACTGGCATTGCCCTGAGCCCAGCAAGCAGGGGCAGTGTGGGCTCCGAGTGAGCGCCCCCCAGGGGCAGGTGGCGGTTTGCTGGGGAGACTCTCTGGGAAAGAGCCATTCTAGATCACAGAGTAGTGCCCTCGGCAGTTAACATCTCTCCTTATAACATCTCTCTGTAGCACAAGCTGCTATGTTATTCCACCTTGTTCTCAGTAGAGAGTAATACACCTCAGTCAATGCTCATGCCACAGCTTTAACTGGGGCTTCTTCCAGCTGGGTTATGGTGTGGCATGAGTGTTTATTTAAATCTTTTAGTCCCAATCAGTCACAGTCATGTGTCTGTTAACTTACACTATTGCTTTTTATTGCTGTTTATTTACCCTGTTATTTTCTGTTATTTTCATCCCTACTGTTCTCATTTATTATAAATTTATTCACTCGCATTTACATTACTTTAAACCAAAACCTGACAGCATGCTGCGTAAAATGTAAATAAAAACAGAATGTAATGATGTGCAAATCTCATACGCCCATATTTTATTCACAATAGAACATAGAAAACATTCCAGATGTTGAAACAGACATAATTCTTTTGCATGAAAATTATTACATAGTTCATTTTGAATTGGATGGCAGAAAAGACCAGTTGCTGGTATTTGGAAGAAAATGTGATATGTGGTTCAAGCTGCTTAACAGTCTTGGGTCTTTGTCATATTTTTTTGTGTCATGATGCACTGATTTTTTTTATTGGTTAAATAGATGGGGTCTTATTTTATAAACGTTTATAAACGTTACGTTGCGTAAACCTGTGCTCAAAAGACAAAAATGATGCACATTCTACTGTCCGATTTGTTTCTATAGATAATAATAATAATAATAATAATAATAATAGTAGTAACAAGTGCTATATAAATAAAACTGATTTGAATTCAATAATAATAATTAGCTTTATTTATAGAGCACTTTTCATACACCAGGGTGCAGCTCAAAGTGCTTTACAATATACATAGTTAATAAAATTTGTTATACAGATTTAAAGAAAACAGAAAAAATACAAAGTGCAGGAATTACAAATAAATAAGAGTGATAAGAGTGATATAGAAAAAGAGCATTTACAGGTAGTTAGATAAACATGAGAGGGTAAGATTTCTGTATGTTTAGTGGTTAGTGATGTGTTTTGTAACAAATCTATTAATGGAACACTTTATTAAATAAAAAATGTTTTAACTGTTTTTTAAAACAATTTATTGCCTGGCGAATATTGACTGGAATTGTTTTCCATAGTTTTGGTGCATAAAAACTAAAGGCTGCTTCTCCAGTTTTTTTGGTTCATTTTGGGGAGCGTCAGTAAAGCAGCGTTGGCTGATCTTAAGGCTGATTTGGGTGTTTTCCACCAGACAGTCTATAATGCAGGTGCTAAACCATTTTAAAATCTATTCTGAATGAGACCGGTAGCCAGTGTAATCACTGTGTTTGGGTAGAAAGAGGCATACGCATCTTTTAGGTCCTGTTTTGTGCATAAGAAATGGTGATAAATGAGACCCCTGGACTGTAGGCAGGACAGTTCAGCATCTAGACTCTTTTACTACAGTACCATGCTTTTGTAATAGATGTTGTATGTAGTTTAGTCTTCCTAAAGTATGAGATGTCTGAAAGAAAGCATATGTTGCTTTCCAGATGTGCAAGCTGCCAATTCCATAGGCACTTATGCACCCCAGACCATCAGAGTTTCATGTTTTTGAACTGAGCACTGATAAAAAGCCAGATCGTCCTTCTTCTCTTTAGTGTCTCCATGTTTTCTAAAATGATTTTTTTTATTTGTCTGACCACAGAACAGTTTTTCTGTTCCTTTTTGTCCTTTTAGATGAGCTTTGAGTGTTTCTGGATCATGTTCACATATGGCTTCCTCTTTGCATGATAGAGCTTTAACCAGCATTTGTGACAAGCATGGTGAACTAAATTTACAATCAATGATTTCTGGAAGTGTTGTTAAGCCAATGCAGTGATTTTGATTAAATTGTTCAACAGATTTTATGCATTTTTATGATCTTATCCATTTTTACCTCTGAAAGACTCTTTAAGATGCTTTTTATATTAATAATGTAATGGCCTGTTGCCAGTTATTGTAATTAGTTGCTGCTGTTTCTTTCCATATCACTTTTCCAGCCCTTTGTTGCCCACTCTTTTTTGTTGCTGCCATCAAATTCAAAATGAGCGAATACTACTTCATGTAGTATTAATTTGATGTTTTCTTTTGCGTTAGATTTGTGTCAAATGTAAGTGCAAGTGCAAAAAACTGCTCACGAGTGAATTATATTCTTTCACTAGCCAGACATTAACTACCACATGCACAGAATGAGTCCTCACACACAAATTCAACAACCAAGATTAATTTACTGAACTGCGAGCGAGAAAAAAACATGAGAAATTTCACCATGTGCGTGAAAAAAAAAAAAATCACTATCCCAATGAACTCTGCTCGCACTAAGCGTATATATTTGCTCTCGAGAAGCATATTTTGTGGATCTGACTTTTGACAATTTTTTTTTGCGGCAGGAACTAAGGAAGGCATTGGCTCTCTCATGATTGGCCACTTTTCACCTCGATCACTCCACAGACTTCATTGTTCCTCAATTGACAACTTCAAAAAGTGCAGTACATAAAGTGTTCATGAGGTGAGGTGATGCTAATCTGAACTAATACCACCAATTAAATGTATGAATAAGTTGGTGAACTGTCAAAACCTTTTAACATATAGTTTAACATATATAGTTCACAACGTCCAATGCCTTCTGAAGCAAGTAATTATGCTACTGGTTTTAGAAGATAGAAGAAGCTGTGACAATGAAACTCAGGAGAAAGGGTTGTGTGTCAAGAAGTTCCCTCTAACAGGTGCAGACTGTGGACGCCATTAAGGAGGTGCAACACTTAAGAGATGTGAGGGCTGTTGAACTGCTTTCCCCATTAAATAAATAAATATACATAAATAATGTACATTTAAAATATATTAATCATCGAGAAGACCTGAGATCATTATTAATGGTTAGTGTCAACTAGAGGAGGATGAGACATGATACCTTCCAAGGTTTCTTCTTTCAACTTAGGGAGAGTTCCTTGCTTCTGTTGCCCTCGGCTGGTTTATTAGGAGCTGTAAAGCTGCTTTGTGTCAGGCTTTGGGTTGGCAGGAAGTAGCCTATACACGAGGGATGATGCATGAACATTTATCGAATAAAACAAGTTAAACATGATAGCATGAAAATAAGATGATCTCACATGAGATTAAAACACAAAGATGCAGGAACCTGCCAATAAAAAAAAAAAAAGACACTGAGCTGACTATGAATACATTGCCGTAATTTGCAAATGGCTTCTACATTTACATTTACATTTATTCATTGGCTGACGCTTTTGTCCAAAGGAAACAATCAGCATAAATTCAGACATGACAACACTGATGTGCGAGTTACAGGGAGTTCAATACAATCTTCTTAGT
>JBBIGC010026327.1:0-12425 GCA_037576955.1 Lepidarchus adonis
GTGTGTGTGTGTGTGTGTGTGTGTGTGTGTGTGTGTGTGTGTGTGTGTGTGTGTGTGTGTGTGTGTGTGTGGTATACAAGTGAACAGTCAGCTGATGAAGCTGATGGGCTGGAGGCAGCGGTGAATGGATCTGAGCCACTTTTACAAGGGTTTTATTATGATGGCTGGAGCATCTCCAGAACATCATGTCTGTTCTTGTTCGTACCTACCAATACTTAATACTTAATAATGTTATGGATGATCCGTGTGTGTGTGTGTGTGCTTTTCACAGCCTTCTCCATCAGTGATCTGGTCAGTACGTGCTGTTACTCAAGCTATTACAGCTGTGCTCTCCAGCTGGGACTGTTCCCTTTCACACACAGACATACCAACCACTGCGGAGCAAAGCGCTGAGGTCTTCCAACTTAACTTTATCAGTTGAAAAATTTATGTTTAGCTGCTTTTTGATCCAGAGGAGATCCTTCAGGACCAGTTGGGCCTTTAGAGATGACCTAAATGATTCCTATGAACGAAAAGTATTACACATCAGTAGGTTTTAGTAAACTTTTTTATTATAAAATACTTAAAATAAATCTATTGGTTTGTATACAGTAGAGGAAATAATTATTTAACCCTTCACTGATTTTTGCCCACTGACAAAGTAATGAACAGTCTATTATTTTAACGTTAGGTTAATTTTAACAGTGAAAGATAGAATTTCCATAAGAAAATCCAGAAAATATATGAAATATGTAAATTGATTTGCATTTAAATAAGTATTTGATCCCCTACGAACCATTAAGAGTTCTAGCTCCAACAGAGTGGTTAGTTGCTCCAAATTTCAACTTGTCACCCACATTAAAGAGTCAACTAGTCACCTATATAAAAGACATCCATCCACAGACTCAATCAATCAATCAGACTCTGACCTCTTCACCATGGGCAAGACCAAAGAGCTGTCTAAAGATTCAAGGAACAAGATTGTAGCCCTGCACAAGGCTGGAATGGGCTACAAAACTATTAGCAATAAGCTGGATGAAAAGAAGCAATTGTTGAAAATGGAAGAACACAAAATGACCTTCAACCGACCTCAGTCTGGGCCTCCACGAAATATTTCAGCTTGTTGAGTGAGGATGATCATGAGAACTACATGGGAGGAGCTTGTTAACGATCTCTAAGCAACAACCTCCTTCCCTCTGCCAGGACACTGAAAATGGGTTGTGGTTGGGTCTTCCACCCATAATGACCCAAAGCAAACAGCCAAGGCAACAAAGGAGTGAATCAAGAAGAAGCGCATTAAGGTAATGGAGCCAGTCTCCTTAATGCTATAAAAAACCTGTATAGGGAGTTAAGGCATCAAGCCCCGAAACCTAAACGATTTACAGCTGATCTGCAAAGAGGAGTGGACCAAAATTCCTCCTGCTATGTGTGCAAACCTGGTCATCAACTACAAAAAAAAAGTCTGTGCTTATCACAAGCCGTTTGCAGCTCTTCAGCCTCCTTGTTGTGGCTCCGTTTGACCTTGAAAAAAAACAAAACATCAATTTATTAATTAAATTTTTAATTATATATTATTTTATTTTTGTTTGTTTTTTTGTTGCACTGTTATCTTCAAGTTCGAGGTGATCATTTAACATTGTTTATTTTTTTTTATTATTGTCAATTAAAATTTGCGTCACATCCACATCTATAGCCCTCACCTTTACCTGCAACCAGCTTCTCAAGTGTGCGAGTCCATGAAACCATGAATACATCCCAAAAAAGAAAATATTCTGCATGAACAGATTCTTTGCCTTCACTGCCAACTACGCCGGCTTATCTAGGTGTTTGGCATGAGGTGAGAAATTAGCAAACAACTCAGTATTTTCTGAAAAGTGCCCAACTCAAGATGCCGAAAGAAAGCGACTTCGGAATTACTACGGAAAATTAAGCAGAGCAAACATTCTTTCAGGAATTGGATCAAACTCAACTACACCTGCAGCTGCTAGTTTTGTGGC
Source organism: Lepidarchus adonis (assembly GCA_037576955.1). Lineage (NCBI taxonomy): Eukaryota > Metazoa > Chordata > Actinopteri > Characiformes > Lepidarchidae > Lepidarchus > Lepidarchus adonis. The sequence goes on from JBBIGC010026327.1 coordinate 1,977, forward strand.
AGCTCATGAGATCATTGTAAGGAGGGGGAGGCCATTCATAGTTGGAGAATACATAAAAGAATTCATAAAAATACCAGAGCATCTATTCTCCAAATTAAAAACAGGAAATTATTTTGAAAAATAAAGAAATGCCTCTCTCTGCGAATGCTGTCTGAGACACAACCATTAACATGGCAACAAATATCACCAGTAAGCCTAATTTTTTGTGAACTTTTTAAAACTGCTAAGCTTTAATATGTTTTTTATATTAAAGTGGGCTACGTTTATTTAAATTTTACACAAATACTGGAAGGACTCAAAAAGGCCTGTATAGTTAAATGTGTTAAGTCAAGTAAATTTTATTTATAGAGCGCTTTTTGCAACGGACGTTGTCACAAAGCATCTTTACAGAGATTATAGAATCCGGGTTCGAGCCCCAAAGGCGAGAGTGGCAAGAACAACTTCCTAAATATAGGAAGAAACCTTGAAAGGAACCAAGGCTCAGAAGGGGAACCCATCCTCCTCTAGTCGACAACGGAGAGCGATAAAGAGAAAAACTATGAATAATGATCTCCCTCCTCATGATCTGGGCAACAGAGTAAGTAATGAATCTCAGAGTAGCTTAGTGAGAGAGAGAAAGAGAGGGAGAGAGAAAGACAGTTAGGGATGCTTAATTTATTTCAAAGTCAGCCTACACAAGTACTTCTGTTTGTTGCTTTCAGTTGTTGTAACAGGTCAAATTAAAAAGATATTTCAACTTTTAGAAGTTTATAAGCTGTGTTGTGTTTTGCGGCTCCAGACAATCTATCTTTAAAGAGGGGGCACAATGTCTCTTTTGGTAGTAAAGGTTGCCGACCCCTTGAAGCGCAAATCAATGAATAATTTTTACATAATCAGCAAGGGGTCAAATAATTATTTCCTCTACTGTATATATCCATGGATATCCAAAACCGCTATCCATTCTGGGTCAGTAGTAATTGGAACTGAACCCATCTGATTATAGGCCAGGGCAGGGAAACACACAACCATTCACACACACACACTTGTAAACTCCACACAGAAAGGCACCAGGGATTGAACCCAAGACCTTCTTGCTGTGACAGACAGATCAATGAGCCTTGGGTACCAGTTTACAGATTCTCCATCTTTGGTGCGGTTTTGGAAGGTAGTATACTAGGAATCTACCACAAGAGCTGCCATGTTGGAGATGCTCTGACCCAGTTGTCTAGCCCTTAAAGTCTGGGCCTCAGATCCTTACTTCCTTGAATTCCAAAACATCAACTTCAAGAACTGACTGTACACTTGCTGCCCAAAATCTTCCACACGTTGACAGGAGTCACTGTATCCAGATCAATGTGAATAACTTCACCTACAATTGGCAGCAATGTATATACATTGAAATGTATAGCAATGTGTAGGTTAGTATGTCTGTTACAAGCTTTAAATAAATTATGAGTCTTTTTCATGCCTCCACGATTAAGCTTAGCGCTAGAGTTGCTAGAAAGCATTGTCTCAGAGGTGTGTTTTTGTCTGTGTTTTGATACTGGCAATCCAAACTGAAGGGCTAAGTGCAATAGTCACAGTTTGCTTTTGGTTTTAACAAGGGGTTCAATTCACCTGCAATCATCTATACCTTCAAATCCCATCCCTGGTTTCCAATTATGATTCCCAGGTTAATGAAACACAATCACCTTCCCCCTACCCAGAGCCCCCACCCCACCACACACAACAAATCCCAGTGTAATCCCTGGTCTTATCCCCATTTTCACCCACAGGATCTCCTGCGCTAATTGATTTGTCAGCAAGGCCGTCATTCACTCTTAGCTCAGTGTTGGCTTTCACAAGTGAATCTGATTCTCAGGGATTTCTGTTACATAGCTTCTCTCCGAGCAATGCTCCAGTGGCCCTCTAAACAGGAGGTTGAGGATTTGTTCTTCGACAGCAATGTGAGAGCAAACTTATGCTGTGTATCATGAACAAACAGGATTGTCTATGAAAATGGAAAAAATGACTAACTTTATTAAACCTAAAGAAGCAAATATTGGAATCATATCTAAGTTGTTCTCCCAAGTTATCGTTTTAAGCTTTGTCTTGAAAAGGTGATATTAATAAAATGTGAAAAACGGAAGAGTTCTAAGATAAGGCCTGGGGTTTTAAAGCAGCTGTGGGGTAAATCCATGGAGTTATTTAAAAGCTGAGTCTGCATGAAAGAAGAACTGGCAGATATAATTTTACGTTGGGCTTTCAGTTAACATGAAAGGCTTGTGTGGCATTAAAGCTGTGGAGCTGTCTGATTTAGAGATTTGGTTTTGCTTGGTACGGCATTATAAAGCCTTATAAGGCTTCTTATTAGGCCTTGACAACATGGTCATGTCTGCTGCTTGTTTGAAGTGGAAAATGAAATCTTGAATATGGGAATTGTAATAAGAGCATGTGCCAATCTTCGAGTCTTTTTTTGCCACTTACAGCAAGCACGCCACCAAACAGTCATTACACAAAAAAATCTATTTCAGAAAAAAAGTACTAAAGTACTAAAAGTACCCCCCTTAAGTCATGTGCACCAAAATATCTTTAATTAGAGAATGTGACTGTTTCATATTTCACGTGTGTGTGTTGACTCTAAGCTTAACCTTTTTCCCAGAGAAGGAAATGATATACACTCAATTTAATGACCTCATTTACGGTACACAGTTGGTGCTAATAGACCTGAGTAAGTGGGCGCCGATAATATTGTAATTTTACCACCAAAACTATTTGTATTTTTTGGATAATGTGAAAGTCTTGTTGGAGCTATTATTGATTAGGTTATTATGCTAACATTGGGTTCCATCCATTCAAACCTCTTTATCCTTTTCAGGTCACAGGGGAAGCTGGAGCTGATCCCAGCTGACTATGGGCTAAGGCAGGATACACCCTGGACAGGAGGGTAATACTGGGTTAATAATGATTATTAGCAGACAATATATTGTATACCCCTAGCAAGAATACTTAGGAAGGTTTCTTTTGCCAAAAGATAATAAATCTGAGTTTATTCTGAGTTAGTTCATCATTATTAATTGAGTTCTAGCGATACAGTAAAATATGAGTGGTCCAATGTGGTTGTGGAGTGTGACTGCAAGATGATATCTGATTGATATCTTACAAAATTTTGTGTATTCAGCCACAGCTACATTTTCTGAAGTGTTCTGTAGATCTTCCTATCAGAGTAATCTTTCAGTAGAGTCCAGCTGAGCTGTGACTGCTATGGGAGTTTGTTTTGTAATAGCACAAGGGACACCAGGTCATTTTTCCATTCCTTTGATCCAGGGACAGTGGTTAACCAGGGGTGGAAATGGCCATCTGGCCAGGCATCCACATTCAGCCGTACGGGAAGCACCAGGGAACCTCATTCCCAAATGCAGCAAATTTGCTTTTCAGTTTATTTCAGAGTAGATGACACATTTACCGGCTGAATGTATCCATATAAATTCATAGCAGGCATCGGTGCACTATAAAAACATTACATAATCATGAGAAACCAAAAGTTCATGCAGCTTTTTTTGAGGTCTAGAGCTCCTACAAACTGGCTAATTGGCACGCCAAGGTAGAAGAGTGTAGTCTTTCACTTTCTGCTGCAGGTGAGCTGGAATGTGACTTGCTTTCCATTAGTGGGATGCCTCAGTGGGCCGCTCTAAGTGCTAGGAAATGTCATTGGTCTGTGAAAAGCTTCACCAAACTGGCAGCCTTTAGAAGGCAGGAGATAAATGATAGATTTGACATGCCAGATTATAAACAAGCTTGAAGTGTTAAAGTGTTAAAAGACAAAATATTGGCTCCAGTGATGGAAAAAAGTATCTAAAGGCCTCCTTAAGTAAAAGTAAAGATGGTGAAAATGAGTAACAATTAGCATACTGCTTAAGACATCAACTTTAAATTTTTATATTTTTTATTCATCCACTTTCTGAGGCACGTATTCTACCTAAAGTGCAGGGAGGGGTTGCTGAAAGATGGAGAAACAGCCTGGATATGTCGCTTTTCCATCGAATGTCAGATTCACAGGCAAAATGTGATGAAAAATGCAAATGAAGTTTTAATCCAATACTCAGAGACAGAAGGTAAGATCAACAGGAGCAGCAGGGCATGGCACAGGCTATCCAAAAATGCGTGAACCAGAAAACAGGCAGGGTCAAAAACATCAGGAATGTTAAAGGTAATGCAAAAATGTCAAGGCAAAAACGAGTCAAAATACCAAACGCAGAAAACTAGAGAGTAGATTACTCAGAAACGGGACAAAACGATGAGACTGCACAGGTATGTGAAACTTAAGAAATCATCCTGATTGGTCCCGATGGGAGTTACTCGAGGGGCGGAGCCTGGTGACCAGTACTCTAGTGACCGGGACTTGACGTGTCCAACAGAGGAAGCCACGGCAGCCCTCACACAAACACCCAGCTGATACTGATATGAATGCCCTGTTCTCATGCTAAGAGCAGTGACAGCTGTTACTGTAAAGCTCCTATTAAAGGCCCCAACATATATTATCATGGGCAACTCTGTGCTCCCAGTGTTCGTCATAAATAGCAAATTTGAAAAAGAGTGTTTTCTCTTGTGTTGAACCTACACTGCTTGTGTGAACATACTGTAAGCCTCACTTTAGAAGGGCCTGGTTTTCTCATGGCTTCAGAATGAGACAGTTTAAAACATTCCTTATTCTTTTTCTTCCCAGTACTCAGTAACGCTATAGGGGCAGGATTCCATTTGCTACGCAAACAGTCAATATTTCTGATTTTGTTATTAAATATAGTATCAAATGTTGATTTTCTACAAAGTACCACATCGAAGTTGAAAATGTTAGTATTGTGAGTTAAAATATGTCTTCTTTGCTCTGTTCTTTTGCAGTCCTGTGTGACTATTAATGCGTGTGAAGGGCTTTAATGTCAAATTACATTTCTTTTCAAATGGTCAGAGTAACAAAAGCGAAGGATTTTCTTTTCTTTCTAATACCTTGTCTTCCTTCCTTCTTTTCTCTTACATTTCACACAAATGCGCAGGCTCCAAAGAGGCCTGCGACGCTGTTTGATTGACAGTTGGAGAGTCTATACCTGAACATGTACGTTATGAGTGGCTGCAGTAATTAGCCGCTGTTATTCGGCCCACTTCCAAGAATTCTAATAGCACCAGTTTGTGTGTGTATGTGTGTGTGTGTGTGTGTGTGTGTGTCTGCTCTCCAGGAGCTCTCCTGTTCAGCATTGGTATGAATAACTTGGAATGATTAGACTTATATAACAGTCCATCATCTCTCTCACCATATGGGATCGTTTCAGAATAAGGATTTTTTTAGATAATAAGTCACTGGGGAGACAGAAGGAGGCATTCACTGTGTATGTTAGAGTTCCGCTACCTATTCTAAGCATGGCGAGGCCTGACAAAATATCAGGCTCAAGACTAATTATCATGCGCAACATGGTTCTTGGGTTTGTTTTATGTTTATGGAGAAAGTTTTTATTTAAACAAATAATTTTCGACAAATCTATCCAACCTGCTTTTCCATTTTCAATGCCATCCAATCACAGGGGAAATTCTATACATTCTCCCTCTCTTTTTTGTACAGACTCTATTACTAAAAAACATTTTGTAAAATGAAAGAAAAATGCTTTGGCTAATTGTAAATAGATGCACTTTTCAAATTCTAAAATTAAAAATTACACCAGTATAACATTCAAGTTGTGGCATTTTGAAATCTTCCATAATCAGCAGATGAGCTGGTAACAGGTGAGGGGGATCATGACTGGGCATAAAAGAAGCCTCCACCAAAGGCTCAGTCTCTGCAAGCAAAGAGTCACTTTGTGCCAAACTTCATTAGAGAATTGTCAGTCTTTTCAAAATGAACAACAACAAGAGATTGCAAAGAATTGAGGTCTTTCATCATCTACAGAACATAACATTATTTAAAGATTCAGAGAATTTAAGAACTCTCAGTCAGTGTAAGACAAAGCTGGAAACCACTCTTGAATGTGCATGACTTTTGAGCCCCCAGAAGGCACTGCATGAGAAAAAATCAATGTCAATCATCTGTGTACATGTACATTCTTCAGTATAAAATTAGCACTGAAATGCAAAAATTATTAGACTTACCTTTCTTCAAATCAGATCTGTGAACGTCATTAAATGCGACCTGCTCCGATATTGCATACGTTGCTAAAGCAACGAACTGGAGCTTAAGTTCTGCAGCGTAGTTCTTACGTTGCGGCATGATATTGGTAAGTTCCAAATTGTATGACTTTAATTCTTTATGATTAACTACGGTATAATGTCACTAACGGTACAGAGCTGCAACAGCCTCCAGGCCTTGTGTCAAGTTAGATGCTTTTACTTCAGATCAGTAAATTCAGTAACACTGCGGCTAATAACATGGGGCGGCTTATCGTAGAGTTCTAAAACATAAATGAGCATTTTCTGTGGCTTATAGAATGTTGGATGGCCTATCTTTGGGAAAATCACTTCTGACAGTATTAATTCTTTATAAATCAGACACAGGTAAAAACAAATACAATGTTAAGACATTTCAAAAAAGCCTTTTTTTTACCCTTTTATGACTTTTGGAATATCAGAAAACAATGATCCATCCTTACTAGGTAACGATAAAAAATAAAAAATAAATTCCAACTGGTTTCACTATGCAGAGTACGCAAATTTGGGGTGAGGTTGGGGGTGGTAGATGTAATTATGCTTGTTAATGGGGGGTAAACGGGGGACCAGCAATGCATCAAAATAATGCGAATGACAGATGATTAGGTGTCTGATTAGCATGACACAGATTGTTGCAGTGTTTAATGGCTTACTGTTATAATCATTAGTGTTCACTCTTTTTTTTACTCCACTATATTCAGAGCTTGGTGCACGTGATTAACATCTTTACACCTGTCAGGGGGTGGGTTATATTAGGCAGCAAGACAGTTGATGTGCTGAAGCAGGAGCATAAGGATCTGAGCCCCTTTGATCATGGCCATGTATGGCCCTGCTACCCAACTGTATTCTCTTTCTCCAAAACAAAAACGACATGTCGCCTGCCATTAAGGACAAAACAATCGTCATCCTCTGATTTACGCTCCAGAATCTCTGATCCACCCAGACTGTGTGGCACCTAACACACAGTAACAGCAGGCAACTGAAGCGCTTCTTCCTAACCTTCTCTTTGAGAATTCCCATCAGGAGAATCCTTTTTCCACAAAACCTCTACCAGTACATTTTGCTACTATTACTTTCTTTTTACTTTTTTACTTTACTTTACTATTGCTCTCTCTTGAATACAATTTTTTAAAATTTGTATGGCAACCTGACTTCTCCTTGAAGAACATCCACACCCACAGCATCACCATATAATGATGGCTTAAGCATCAGTGTTCCAGCTGTGCAGTATTTAGAACCAAAAGTGATTCAAGGAAGATCAACTAGTGAATTGGCCAATATTACAGTAAGTGGGTGGTCATAATGTTTTGGCTGATGAGTGTAATTTATGCCAGACTAATCCTTTTAAAAGTGTGACCTCGTTTGGCCAGTGTCTTGCTTGGATTCACTCCATCATGAGCCTGCAGAACTGAAAGACGCTCTTTCTGAACCCAGAGTTTTCACTTCCCGTAAAAAAAAGGAAGATTCTTTCGCATTGTTTCATGCGGCAACTTCTTTTGTCTGTTTCTCTTTCAAAGTCATTGCAATTTCATACCTCCTTGCTTCGTAATCCTGTCGTGACGACACACGTTCACTTAAATGTCTCAGTTCTTCTTGGGTAATTTGTAAGCGCCTTGCCTCGGCGGAGTGTGTCCTCTATGGTCAACCCAATTGCGAGGCTTTGATAGCAATTATCATAATCGTCTTTTAAGTGCATGGTGCCATTTAAGTGCTTCCTTACATAAAGCTGAAATGTCAGCTCCCATGGTCTCGTACACCCACACACACCTCCGCTGTCAGCATGGCCCCTCAAATCACTCCATCACTCACACTTTCTCATGGAACTCTCATTGTTTCCTGGTACACTAACACTTCCTCTACACATTCACTCATCCTTTTTTCTAAGTACATACTTAAGTCATTTTTGAAATTTTGGAAGAACCCACAGGTGAACTTAATCTTATTATTTTGCATTCAATAATGAACCTTGATTACAATAATATGCACCAAATTAGCCACAACAACTGGGGGAAGCCATGGCCCACAGGTTAGTCTGAAGGGTCAATTTCTGGAACCAACACCCACCAACTGCTCTCCAGGTTCTGTGACTGTAACTGTGACATTAAAACCAATGGCAGGTGAAGTGAGTATGATTGCAGGTGGGTGAGAGATATTTGGCAGCAAGTGAACAGTCAGTTCTTGAAGTCAATTACTTGGAAGCAGGTGAAATGCCTGAGCAGAAGGACCTGAGGGCCAAACTGTGATGGCTTTCAGTGATGGAGTGAGAGCTTTTGCAGCAGAGCAGCTATTTGCCAAAATGATATCATAATCATTCATTTAGGATGATTCCAATGATGCCTTAAGCTCTTAAACTGAATGGAATTGCATAGTCTGGACATAGTTCCTTACCTTTCTCTTTCTTTTTCTTAGCTTTTCGGTGGGTACTCATGTCGTTCTTTTTAATGAACAGTCTGATTTTGGTTTCATACTTGGTCCAGTTCCCTCACTCATTTTACACCCTTTCTTCAGGAGAAAGAAATTGGAAGCTGATAACAAGGTGATTAGTTACCTGGAGTTTCATGTGATTTCATGGAGTTTCATGTGGTCTGGAGGCTCCTGTGATTGACCGAACATGCGCGGTGACGCTTGTTACAAGAAGTCTCAGACTGGCTGTACTATATGTCAATCAACTGCTAATCACCACAGTGGGGATGGATGATTGGCTAACACCCCTTTTTTCATGATATGCAATCTACCCCACACTTCCTGTACTGTAGTGTCTTCAATGGCTCGTCTCACATGCACAGTACAGTTTATTTTGAAATGCAGGGCTCCACAATCAACTTGTTCTCGGAAGTTCTGTCCACCTCTGCCTATGGGCATATTAGAGTAGCCAGTTAACCTAAACCACAAGCCTTTGGACTGTGGGAGGAAACCGAAGCACCCACACAAAACACGGGGAGAGCTTCTAAACTCCACACAGAAAGGCACCTGTGGCACGAGGACCGAACCCAAGACCTTCTTGCTGTGAAGCCACAGCATAATGCATCACTGTGCTGCCCCATTACGGTACAATATATTGACTATATTGGGAGTGGCTGGGGATGCGAAAGATTTTTTGGTGATGTGTATGGGGTGAGAGATGAATATAGGGGGTACATATTGCTAAACTCATCTCTACGTATACACACACACACAGACACATTCAAACGCATATATGCATGCAAGTAATTAAGCAACCTATTCACACTCATCCCTCTCCTATTCCCCTCTTTTCCCTGTATTTCGTTCATCTCTAGTACGTCTGCACGTGACAGGGCACAGCTGGCCTTGAGGCCTCTCTCTATCTCAAACTGGCACACACACGCATGCACACACACCCACAGAGTTCGGTTTACACATGCTAATTCTTCATTTCTGCACCACTGAAACACACTGCAGACAGGGCTCCTCTCAAGTGGGCCTAAAATCCAGCCTCGCAATGGAAGCCCTGACACAATTTGCAGAGGATTCCACTGGCAGGTGTATAGTGTGTAGAAATAGACAGGTTTTTCAATTGTATTTCTGTAAAATGTGCTGTGAAATGTCCTCCACTGAGGGCATGCACTGCATTTGCTGAATTTAATGACATGAAATAAAACCTAAAATACAGGCTATGCAAAAATTATGGCACCTTTCGCATTTTAACCAGTATATTGTATATTTATATAAAATGCCATATGTAATACCTTTACTTACGATGGGGTTTCTTTCCTCCTTCCCTTTCCTGTGTCGTACGCCGAAACTCCTTAAATAAGGAAAAACCCTCACAAACACTAGACATTGTCTCTTCGCTTAGCTGGATCTGGCCAGAGAATTTCATCAACAATCAGGCACTGTTGTCATTAGCAAGACACCTTGGAAAGAAACATCTTGAATGATGATTCCGTCCTTGTATTGCTGCTACCTCCATCTGCTCACAGGCCTCCTCCATGGCTTGGATGAGGGGAACCTCAGCCTGGAGACGGAGATCATATAGCTTCCACCGCCATGCAGAGAAAAACTCTTCTATAGGGTTGAGGAATGCAGAGTATAGTGGAAGATGTAGGACGGTGAAATGTGGATGTTGCTGAAACCAGTTCTGAACTAGAGCAGAGCGGTGGAAAGACACATTGTCCCAGACAACAATATGAGCATATGTTCGATTTGATTTGCTGCTGTTATGTTGTGCAATTGGGTCAAGAATGAGTGCTGTGTGGTAAGGGCGGTGGACCCCATTCTGTGTAATGGCTGCACAGAGTGTTATATTTCCCCCACGTTGCCCTGGGACATTGACTATAGCCC
>JBBIGC010026363.1:0-12424 GCA_037576955.1 Lepidarchus adonis
ACACACACACACACACACACACACACACACACACACACACACACACACACACACACACACACACACTCACTCACACAGGAACCCATTACCTTTCCTCAGGAAAGAGCACTTAGTCCTTTTTTATCTTTTTTTTCTCTTTCTGTCCCTCCCTCTGTTTTTTGTCTCTTTTCTCCTGTTCCTCTCTCCTTTATTCTGTCTGTGTTATTCCTTCTCCCCCCCCTCTCTCTCTCTGTCATGCACACACTCATTCTCTCTCTCTCTCTCTCTCTCTCTCTCTCTCTCTCTCTCTCTCTCTCTCTCACTTTCTCTGTCTCTTTTTTTTCATTCCACCATAATTTCCTTGAGTCTTACTGAATCAATCTCTCTATTAGAAACCGATAGAGTAAAAGGCCATTGTGGACGCAGTAAATTGGTCCATTTTCCTCTCTCTCAGCTTGTGTTTTGGGGGTAACGTCTCGCTAGGTGGCAAATTACCACCTTTTAAAGTAATTTTACCCAATGGCAGCCTGACCTGTGCTGCCATGACAACCAAGAGGTCATCTTGGTTACTCTGAGAAATCGATAAAGTGACCAGAAGCAAGCGCGCTCGTTCTCTCAGAACACCTGTTCCTGTATTAATGTGACACTGCTCTTTGTGTTTTGCTTTCTGAAGTCTGAGCTGCAAACTGTGTGTGTTTGTCAATTGCAGCGAAGTTGCCAACTCAAACGGCTTTCGCGTGTGTCCCTATTTTATTGGTCATGGGATTGGATCCTATTTCCATGGGCACCCCGAGGTTTGGCATCATGGTAAGGCGGGAGGTTTCACTGCTATTTTAACCTCATGTGGGTCCAAAGTTATCGAGCAGTGTTATTTGTGTGGTTTTCTCTGTTTATTACGAATGGCAGGAAGTCATTGGATTTTCCAAACTAAAAGTCAACGGCCAGCTGTTGATATCAGCATGGACTGGATTTATTAGTATTATCAAAGATCTTGCTGATATTTGGTGGCTTGTTGCACTAAAATATGAATATTTTCTCTAAATTTTCTATTTGACAATAGATTTTTTAACTTTTTTACTTATCATAAACCAATTGGATCAGTTTGATCAAGTACTGTTTAACTAGAACTGTAGAGTCCAATGCATTTCTACTGTAATACAATCAGTTTTTATTCAAAAATATTGAATAAATTTCCTCCGAGTTTTTAGTGTCTCAGCAACCTGGCTGTGATTGCCAGAATGGGAAGGATTTGTGATATTTTTTCCAGTATATTTAATAATAATAATAATGATGATGATATTAAAAAGGGGTAATTCGTTTTTGTTAATTAAATACATATGAGACTTTAATTCTAATAGAATTTTTCTGTTTTCAAGAGATTATTTGGTAAAATAATTTAAAAATGTTAATATTTAATAGTCCATGTTCTAATATCTCCTGATAATCGATTATCTGCACTTTAAGATTACTATAGAATTGGCATCCATTTTGTTCACAAAACACTTAAATGTCAGGCCTTTGTAAAAATGTATTTTGTTCTGAACGACTTAAAAAAATTAATGTTGATAAAGTAACAGTAAGAATATTGTGTTATATAGTAATATGAAATATATATTGAAGTTATATCTTATAGAGTATTCACATTATTAAGACGCAATTTGGTAAAATATTTAAAAGGGAAGTGCTTGATAGTTCCTGCCCTAATAGCCCCTGATATCATTGGCTTTATGAGTTTTTAGCTCATTCAAATTAGTATCTGTTTTGGTCACAAAACATGTGGGTCAGGCCTTTGTTGTTATGATGCCACAATGACGTTGTTGTGAACAAAGACCATAAAAAAGTGTTAGTTGAGAAATGTAATTAGACAACAAAAGTGAATTGGAGAAGCTTAGCCTTCACATTCTTATCATTCTCTTTTGTCTTTTTAACAGCAAATGACAATGATCTACAAATGGAAGAGGGCATGGCCTTCACAGTAGGTGTGTGTACATTTTTCTTAATTAAAAGATTATTTTGTTCTGCTCCTCACTCTGGTATTATTAGTAAGACTTTCAGCTAAGAAATTGCTAATTGCTATACACTAAACTAGGAACACATGAAAGTCTAGCTGTTCTTTAGCTATAGCACAAACAAGCAGAAAACACAGCTTTTTTTAGTGTTAAAATGATGACGATTGCAAAAAGCCACAAATTTCGAAGACTTTGTATTTGTGTTTTTGTTGTTTTATTCACAGTTGAGACAGTAACATTGAATGTAACCCAATGTAAAGAATATATAAAATTAATAAATATAATAATAATAAATTAATTTATATTATATAGTATATATATATATAGTATATTAATAAATGTAATTATTCTAATTTTTAAAAATCTTCTAGTACTTCAGAATAATTTTTAGCTCTTTTAGGATTCAAAATAGTATATTTTAAATAGACTTTTAAATTTTGCATTTTTTTTTATGTAATCAAAACTCGTGATCATTTTTTGTGACTGTATCATCCAGCCCTGTGCAAAGTCATGAAAGGTTAAGAGCCTGTTCCTACTTTTCCCTATCAGTTCTTTCCTTCATTTGTACTTACTCTCTCCTTCTCTAAACGCCAATCCATTGCAGAGCCCATTCTGATGGAGGGAACCACCGAATTCCGCATCCTTAGTGATAAGTGGACAGCAGTTTCTATGGACGACAAAAGGTTCTGAGTTCTATTTTTTCCTTCTACACTCATCCTGCAGACTCTCACACATTCAAGTTCTGACAACAGTCCTCTAACTTCATCCCCTATTAATTGTCCACTACTGCTAATGAGCTTGAGTGGCCATTTATTACTGAGCTACTTCTCTATTGGATGTTGACCTCGGTTAGTTCTGCTTGGGCTTCTTTTGAAGATGGGGCTCGGTCTTACAGTATGGAAGTGCTGTTAAGTTAGCTTAGCTTAGCATAAACAGCACAGGCTCCTCTGGAGAGCACAGTCAAGCTCATTTCTAATAGCTGGTGCCTTCATAGGCAGGTGTGCACAGGTGGACTGTGGTGAGGGGTACTGCAAGGTAATGTGTGTTAATGTTTGGCTCCTCCTTAAATATGAATCACTAAAGTGTGTGTGCGCGTGTGTGATTTCCAGGTCAGCCCAGTTTGAGCACACAGTTGTTATCACCTCTGATGGCGTGGAGATTCTGACCAAACTACCAGAAGAAGCCTGACTGCAGTCAAGAAGCAAGTGTGTGTGTGTGTGTGTGTGTGTGTGTGTGTGTGTGTGTCTGAACCCACAAGTTAAGATTGTAAATGTTTGTGTATTTTTACATGTAGTTCATAGAAATTAAGATGTGAATAAAAAAAACTTAACACCAAACCAGTTTTATGCATCTATTAATTTAATTTACTTCGTCCCATCACATTACAATGACTTTACAAGGTTTCCAATGATCTTTTTTTTTAAAACAAATAATAAAAAAATTATAATAAAAAATTATAAATGTTATAAAAAAATGAATAGGTCAAATTTTACAAAACGTACCATTTACTCCCCAGGGCAATACAGTATGAGGAGTATATTGTACATTCTGTTTTGAAATGGCTGTTTTTGTGATGTCACTACATTTTTAGAGTAGTCCTGCCCCTATAATTGGGTTTTATATTAAGGGACATGCAACTTACATGTGTGTGTGTTCATCAATATGTCTTTAAATGAAAAGATACATTATGTTCCCATTGTACTAATATTATGATGACACACTTTTTGGGGGGGGGGATATTTATAGTGTGGTATGCTGTTCTCTCTGCATGTCTAACCGCAACTCATTTTTACTTCTCTTCTTGTTCTACTGATGTTAAATGGACGAAAAATTCTGCGAAAAAAGTGTTTTCACATTGCAAACAAAATAAAATAAACCACAGACTACCCGTTGGGGTTGATGGTCAAAGGCACCGGTCTGCTTTTTTGGTCTGGACCAAGCAATATAGGTGCAAAAATAAATACAGGCTGTTTTATTCTGAGTAAAAATAAGCTGGAAATGGTAGTTTAAAAATGTATAATGACATAAAAAGAAGAATGGGCTCCCTTTATCAATTAAATGCATTTTACTTGCTTACTTCAGCTCTTAGCATAAGGCCATCCCATACAGGGTTGTGCTACGATGGATAATTACTTCATTCTTGTCTTATTCTCCTCTCTCAGACAGTCTATGAAATCAGCGGCCCTGAGGAAACATTGTTACATCTTATTAACATGGCGCTCGCTCTCCCTGTCTGTTTGCCTCATGAGATTATGGCTGTACGGTAACGTTGTTAAGACAGCAGATCGACCGAGAGGTGATTTTATTTCTGGTGCACGGCTTACGGTACGAGGCATGCCAGGCATTAAGAGTTAAATGTATAATCAAGTCTGTTTCACTAGATTATTAGTTGGACAGGAGAAGGATGTGGGCCTAACTCAACGCTATTGCTTCTCCCTTTAATTTAGCCCCAGCCATAAAAATCTGCTCTGGGTGGACGATTAAAACACTATGTGTTATGTAGTTGACTGTATACACAGTGACGTAGTATAAACTTTTAAATCAAAAAAGGTTAAACTAGTGATTTTCTCTATACCACAAGGACAAACATATCTAGCCAATCCTAGCTTTCCAAACGTGGCTTGTTGGAATGTGAGAGGAGGGAAACATGGTTGTATCTTGTCTTATCAGTCTGCATTACTGCGTGTTCTTGGGGGCATGTTTAGCTGCTTGATCTCATCCTCTGACGGTCAAATTCAATTCCAAAACTCAAGACCTGCATCTGAAATTGCCAGATGGGAACCCTCAGGGCCTTCTGGGAACTAAAAAAAATCAATACAATTATTGTACTTGATGTATTTCAACACTTGTAATTGTATTTTCTTATTGGGTTTGTTTGTTTGTTTTTTGTTTACTTCATTTGGAAACTAAAAAGGCTTACATTTTAGAAATACACAAATGTAAAATCAGAATATTATCCCATATTTTTTTTGTCGTTTCCAGGTAATCCCAAGTCACTTCCGTCATTGGATAGGACTTCAGGAGCAGAACAGAAAGCCACCTGGAAGTCTGGAGGCCAGTCAGTCTGTCACTGACTGTCAATAGGAACAGCAGTCCAGCCATGTTTCAATCAGTTGTTAGAAATCAAAATCTAGGTTTAGGGTTAGGGCACACATTGAGTGTCTCTTACAAGTATCAAATGTCTGTTTTTAATTTTGAAAACCTACAGATTTTGCCTGAGTTTTTATATGTATTGCCTGAACTTTATGCCTAGCTTGAATAGTCATATTTCATGTCTACTCTAAACAG
The DNA here is from genome assembly GCA_037576955.1 of Lepidarchus adonis. Lineage (NCBI taxonomy): Eukaryota > Metazoa > Chordata > Actinopteri > Characiformes > Lepidarchidae > Lepidarchus > Lepidarchus adonis. The sequence continues at coordinate 5,277 of JBBIGC010026363.1, forward strand.
TATGGCAAAATACAAAAGTATTCCAACACAACTGTTGTGAAACTGAGATGCTGTATGCATTAGCTTTAGCTGTGGTAATGTCTGTGAAGTGTTTTACACAATAAAAATGAAAGCGCTTCTGTTTTTTCCTTTTTTTAAATCAGAATCACTAAGTATGGCAGGCAGTTCATTTCTGTTTCTGTGGTGGAATTCCAACATAATCATCTTATTTCACCACCAAGTAATTAAATGCTGGAAGTGTCTTTTTTGTGGAATTCTGATGAAATGTCAGTGGTTTATGAAAAGATTTACTGAAAATATGTGTATATAGTCATATACAATATATCCTTAATAAGTGGCCGCTGTGCTAAATGCTCAGTTTGGGTTCAGGTTTAGCCAGTGCTAAATGACCAATGCTAGGTCAGTAGTTTGCATATCATTGAAGAATAATGAACAAATATAAGCCATGCTGTTTTCAGGGGAAAAATAGCTTCTTTTGGCATTTCATTCACCAAAGTCAACACACATCTGAGCTCAGGTCAAATCTTTTGCAGCAACAGTTAGAAGTGAATACCTGGACCAGACTAACATGCTAACGTGGCTAACAACAAATGGAAGCACGAAGCTAGTTAGCATGGTACCAGATTGATGACTGTTTGCTTTTCTTCTCTTTCTTTAAGATATCTTGTAAATAGCATGTACTGCAATATTATTACTTTTCTTACTGGCATTCTGTGGACAGTAAAGGAAGTATTTCCTGGTGCAGGGAAGCATGGTTTGTACTGTACATATGACAGTAAACACTTTGGGGGGAAAGCTATTCATGTAACAGAGCGGTGTTTGTAAAATTTGTGACAACCCTGCATGTTTTAGACATGTTTGTGCAAAATTGTTATGAATTTGGTGTACTTCTTCCCAAGGAACTTTTTCAATATCATATAAGACATTTATAAAGAATTAGGAAACTGGTGAAGGAGGATCACTATGTTTAAGGCTATATTGATATTTACATGCATAGCAACCACCTCAAGCTTCATAAATTTTTATGGTGGTTTTTGTTTGTCAGTTTGTCATGCCAGGTTGATGATTTGTTAACATAAGACCATCTTATGAAGCTTAATGAGCTGTAAAGATACATCATGTTATGAAACCTTAGTGCCAAGTAATGCAATTCATCATCCAGTCCATTATATGAGGAATGAAGGCTTGAGACTTGGTTATGTCAATTCAGCATTGACTAAATACATCTTTATGATGGCTGATGCCAACTGCAAAAGCCTTTATAACAGGAAGTGCCCAAATCTGCTCCTAGAGAACTGTTGTCCAGCACAGTTTTGTAGGTCCCTCCCAAAACACACTTCTTAAAACTGGCAATTAACAGGTGAGTTGAACCAGGTGTGTGAAAGCCAGGGACATAACCAAACTACTTGGCACCGGTCATCCAGGACTGTAGTTGGGTATTCCTGCTTTACTCCAATTTTTTTTAGCTTTATATCAGCTGTCATGAAGTGGCAATGAGGATATCTTAATTAATATCTTTAGATTAGATTTAAATTAGATCACCGGACATTGGAAACACTGTGCATTGGAGCTGCGAATAAACTCAGCCTTTCCTGAGTTTTTATCCCAAAAATGTTTTAGTTCCAGAGCTGGGAAATAAATAAATACACACATACATACATAAATACACTAACACGCACATATATACACATACAAATAGATATACATACACACATACGAACATACCCTCTCATACATACACATTCATAGACATACAAACATACAGTATCTCACAAAAGTGAGTACACTCCTCACATTTTTGTAAATATTTAATTATAACTTTTCATGGGACAACACTGAAGATATGACACTTATACAATTTAAAGTAAGTGTATACAATGTAAGTGTACAGCTGGTAAACCACTGGCAATAGAAGTGAATACACCAACAGTGAAAATGTCCATTTAGCCATTTTCCCTCCCCTGTGTCATGTGACACATTTGTGCTACAAGGTCTCAGGTGTGAATAGGAAGCAGGTGTGTTAAATTTGCTGTTATCACTCTCGCACTCTCTCATACTGGTCACTGGAAGTTGGTGTCCAGCATGTGTGGTGGCAACCAGATAACTAAGACAAGTGTGTCTTGTCTACAGTCAAGCATGGTGGTGGGAGTGTCATGGTTTGCGGCTGCATGAGTGCTGTCGGCACTAGGGAGCTACGGTTCATTGAGGGAACCATCAATACCAAAATGTACTGTGACAAACTGAAGCAGAACATGATCTCCTCCCTCCACTAATTGTGCCACAGGGCAGTATTCCAACATAACAACTCTAAACACACCTCCAGGGTAAAAGGCCAAGCATGTCTACTGAGCATCTGTGGGGCGTCCTCAACCGGAAAGTGTAGGAGCACAAGGTCTCTAACATCCATCAGCTCTGTGATGTTGTCATGAAGGAGTGGAAGAGGATTCCAGTGGCAACCTGTGAAGCTCTAGTAAACTCCATGCCCAAGAGAGTTAAGGCAGTGCTGGAAATTAATGGTGGAAACACACAAAAAGTTGACACTTTGGGCACAATTTGTAAAAAAAAATTTGCCAGTGGTTTTGACATTAATGGCTGTGTTGAGTTATTTTGAGGAGACAGCAAATTTACACTGTTATACAAGCTGTCATACCTTCACTGTTGTCCCATAAAAAAGTTATAATAAACTATTTACAAAAATGTAAAGGAAGTATTCATTTTTGTGAGATACTGTACATACACACAAAAAACATACATTGACATATGTACCAACATACATAAACACATACGTAGATATTCATACATACATACATACATACATATACATATATACAAACACATACATACACAAACACGTTAAAGAACAAGGGAATAATTGCCCAAAACGCTTTCCTGTGTTAATCCTGGTTCTCACTGGCTTGACTTTAGAAGTATGTTGTAATAGTAATAATAATAATAATAATAATAATAATAATAATAATGTACATGAAGTTGTGCTGGTTTCAATAAGAAGTGAACAGATAGGGACAGTATTTGATCTTTTCTGTATTTTGGTGTTTTTCCTCAACCCTTTTGCAGCAGTGCTCCATTCTGCACCGGCACGTTCCCCATTGAGTCGAAACGTAATTGCAGCCATTTCGCCTTTTGTGCGTTCGCCTTTCCTTTCCTCCAGCAATTATGAGCAATTTCACCAGCTCGGGGAATCTTTTAGTGAACAAAGGCAGGGGGGGTGAGGGGTGGGGAGGGGGGCGTTTTGCAGGTGGCCTACAGGCTTATGTTGGGTGGGGGGCACAAAGCAAAAGCCTAAAATGATCCTGCTGGTGTCTTCATGACCCTTTCTCTCTCTCTCTCTCTCTCTCTCTCACACACACACACACACAGACTGGAGCTTGGAGTACACGTGTAGTAAAAAATTCATTTCTCAGACTTTTTTTATTGAATTCTCTGTGCCGTTTAGAAAAGTCAGTGTTCACACTCTGTGTGTCTCGTCACTGCTGATGTATGAGTTGTTCCAGTACATGTTTACACATGCTACATACATTAGCTTAAACACACACACACACACACATCCTGATGCCACCAGAACAGCTCTGATTGCGATGACCCTTTTCAATCAGAGCCAACATATACTTTTATGCTACAGAAGTTCTTCAGCAGGATTAGCCGTCGCTCACTTAGTGCATCAGTGAGCTTGTCCTTCTTTTGATCACTTTTGGTAGGTTCTAAATACTGCATCTAAAAAAGATGCTCTAGTCGTCATAATAAGGCCCTCAGTTCCTTTCACTCCTGTTTCCAACACATCATCTTCAAGAACTGACTGTTCACTTGCTGTCTAATATCTCCCACCCCTGACCAGTAGATTTAATCCTGTGATTGGTGTGTGTGTGTGTGTGTAGTTAACTTGAGGATGGTGGTGATGATGAAGGTGAAGATGAGGATGTGATGGTGATGATGAGGATAATGATGGTGATGTTGTTGATTAGGGGCTCCATAATGGCACCCAGGGGGGGCTTGGGCGTGAAAGTGGTGGGCGCGTGTGGAATGCAGAGAGCAGAGCGCGGCTCCATGGCTGTGGAGCGGATGGAGGGTGGAGGCCAAACGGAGGCAGCTTGCTAATGATGTGGTTACATTTCAATCAGCAGCAGCTGAAGCTGGAGGATCAGTGAGTGTGTGGCTGCACAGCACAGAACACACACACACACACACACACTGCAGATATGACACGGAAACAACAGGAAAACCACCGTGATTTTCTACTTCACCACAGCTATGGGCTGTTACACATCAGACACGGTGAACCTTCAAACCAGTATTACACACATTAATAATCACATTCTAACATCCATATCTATCTATCTATCTATCTATCTATCTATCTATCTGTATGTCTGTCTGTCTGTCTGTCTGTCTGTCTGTCTAGTCTTATGCAAATGTTTGGGCACGCTTTGATAAATAATAGATGTTGGTGATTTTTTAATTGAAAAGACATAAACACAGTCTCTGTAAAACACAATATTTTCAGCAAACATTGATACATAGTTACCCTTTTGCCATAAATTTTACATTATTATGGCACTCTACATAATCAGTACTTAGTAACACCTCCTCTGGCAGATATCACAGCCTGTAAACACTTTTTACAGCTAAAAGTTTCAGCTTTTTTACAGATGGTGTGATGTTTGCTTCCAGAATTTGCTGGTATTTAGTTGAATCCATTCTTCCCTCCACCCGTGCAATGTTACTGTGCCACTGGTTGTAGGACAACCCCAATAGATCCGCCCCCATGCTTAATGGTTGGCAAGGTGTTCTTTTCATTAAATGCTGCTCTTTTCCTTCTCCAAACATGACTTTGCTGATTGTGGCCAAAGATTCTATTTTAACTTCAGTCCACAACACTTGTTTCCAAAGTCATCAGGCTTCTGTAGAGGTTCTGTTTCATACATCTGATGTTGGATTTCATGATGGGGGCACAGGTAAGGTTTTCTTCAGCTGACTCTTCCATGAAGGGCTTGTGGAATGGTGCACCACCACTCCTGAGTCTGCAAAATCTTCTTGCAGATTTTTTGCAGTTAAATTGAGATTGTGATTTGTCTTTCTGACCAGCATACAAATAGTTCTCAGAGTTTTCTTGGTCTTCCAGATCTCATCTTGACCTCCACAGTTCCCCTGAACTGCCACCTCTTAATGACATTTTTCACTGTGGGAACTGAAAGCTGACAACGCTTTGCTATCTTCTTGTAGCCTTCTCCTGCATTGTGGGCATCAGTAACTTACATTTTCAGAGTCTTACACAGGTATTTAGAGGAACCCATGGTGGTTGAGTGTCCACAAGTGTGTGCACAAGGTTTGAAGAGTCAGAGAATTTGTAAAACTTTGAAATTGGCACCAGCTGTTGCCATGCATCAAATCTAATGATCTGATTAAGGTCTAAAACCTTGTAAAAACATCTATCTAATATAGGTCTACAAATCATGTATGGTATCTGTCTTTTTTATCTGTCAGCTTTAATTTAGGCATCTTCAGTTATGTGAAAAAGTTAGGGCACGCCATTAAAAATTCAGTTCTTTAGTAAGAAATGTTCACATATCAATCTTGTTTAATCTTGTTTTTATTTTTCTTTGGAACAGAAAGTGATTTAATTGCAGGTAAACAACAAAAATTAACCTTGACTTATTTATTATACAAAAGAAATCAACAATATGTTTTCTAACTGAGGAAAAAGTTAGGACAACCTACCCCCTAATAGCTAGTGTTGCCCCAGTTTGGCTGAAATTACCACAGTGAGATGCTTCTTGTAGCATTTACCAGTCTCTGACATCTGTCTGAGGAAAGTTTGCCCCACTCCTCAATGCAGATGTGAGATGTTTGAGGGGTTTCTTGCATCTACAGCCCATTTCGAGTCACCCCACAGCATCTCAATGGGATTAAGATTTGGGCTTTGGCTTAGACACTCCTGGAGTCTCCATTTCTTAGTTTTCATCCTTCAGTCTATGGTGGATTTACTGGTTCGTTTTGGGTCTCCAGTTCCACTTCAGCTTTAATGTTCTTACAGATGGTCTCATGTTCCTCAAGCACCATCTGATACACAGTAGAATTCAAGGTGGATTCTAAGATGGTGAGCTGATCAGGTCCTGCTGCAACAACACATATCCAAAAAAGCAAATCCTCCCCAAACCATGACACTTCCACCACCATGCTTCACAGTTGGTATTAGGTTCTTTTCATGCTGTATTTGCTTTACTCCAGACATGTCCTCTGTTCTGGTGTCCAGTTTTAGATTCATCTGTCCAAAGAACATTATTCCAGAAGTCTTGGTCTTTGTCTAAATTCTCTCTGGCAAACTTCAGTCTGGCTTTGATTTTGCTCTTAGAGAGTAAAGTTTCCTCCTTGCACACGTTGTGACGTCTCTTTCTGATTGTAGAGGCAGCACCTCAACAGTAGCAACAACCTGCTGTAGGTCACATTATGACATTTTAGGGTTTTTAGCATCTTTTTAGCCAGACTTGGGCTTGTTAGCAGTTGTTTTGGACATCCTCCACCTGTAGACTATTTTCCTGACAGTAGAATTTTAAAAATTTTAAGATGAAGACCTCAGGCGGCTCTTTTGATCTCAACATGATTTTTACTCTCAGGAGAACACAAAACTAAATGCCTGAGGTTTAAACAAACCTCCTCTCTCTTATTACTGTTGCTGTTGTTGCTATTATTTGATGAAAATTATGACTATTATTATATTATATAATAAATATCATAATACTATTATACTACTAGTAGTAGTGGTAGTATTGTTAGTATTGTTATAGTTGTTGTTACTATATAAGTAGTGGTAGTAATGGTGGTGTTGGTAATAGTATTTATTTATTAAAAATAAAATATTAAATATGTATTATTTCCGTCTGTCTTTTTGTTTGTTTGTTTGTTTATGTGGCTCCATGTGTTGATCCGCACTCAGCCGAGTCTGGGGCACGCGCTCCCTCTCGGCCTGTGAACCGGGAGCCCTGCTCCTCCTTCCGCGCGCTCTAGTCCAGCTCGGCGCTGCAGACAGATTTTACACTGGATTTTTTATTTATATATACATACGTGTGTGTGTGTGTGTGTGTGTGTGTGTGTGTGTGTGTGAGAGAATGAGAGTGGGCGTGCTTGCATGCGTG
>JBBIGC010026374.1:0-12424 GCA_037576955.1 Lepidarchus adonis
GATTTTAGTCGTGATGTTTTATCTTCTGTCAAAATAAATGTGAAAAAGCTGCATGACATTTTGTGGCTGTAAATACCCATCACTCTTCCGTCTGCGAGGCCAGTAATAGCCCGTCTCCATTACACGCTTGTCTCTATTAAACGCCAGGACGCTATTATTGGAAGATATACGGTATATGTGTTTAGTCTTGCCAATAGTATAGTGGTGCTTGAAAGTTGGTGAACACTTTAAAATGTTCTATATTTTCATATTAATGTGATAAAAGTAGATTTAAAAAAACTACTTAATCAATTACCCTGGGCTCCTTGTAACAGCTCGGACTATTACAAGCCTTGCAATTAAAGTGGGAAATGTGGTGGTCATGTTCTTTAAAAAGTATATACATAAAAAGTCTGATGTCTTTCCGCAAACCACACTCTTACCAGTAGCCATTGGAGCGTTTACCACAGAAGAACCACCATTGGTTCCCTACAGAACCCTTTAATGGATGGTTCTAGCATGATTTTAAAAGCTCTGCTTAATGGTCATCCAGTGGTCTTGAATGTAACCTTTTTTTGTAGCATGTTCAGCTTTAATGACATCAATGTCTCTTTTTCTGAGGTCCTCAGACACCTCTTTGTTCGAGCCATAATGCACATGCACCAATGTGTTGTATGTCTGATCAGGCTCTGCTGGATGTTTTGTCTTTAAATAAAAAAGTCTCCCACTTAAACTGATTACCTTAACATTGAATGAAAACACCAGGCTCTGATTTCAATATCAAATTACAGGGGGTCTTTGACTTACGTCATACTCGACATACGGAATTTTGTGGTTGCGTCACTTCACCTTGCCCCACACCTTGAAAAAAATTGACAGTGTAAAATTGAAAGTGAAAGTAGATAGCATAAATGTCTCCCTCTGGTAGACTGACAAAGAAATGGCCCCAAGGCATTACACACATGGGTGTTTATTTAGATTATTTTCTTTTTGAAAATTATGTTTTAGGCCACATTCATATAAAATATAGAACATTTTAAAGGATTCACAAACTTGTAGACCACTGTAGATGATCATGAATGTGATCAAATAAAATGTTAGAAAACTTTCCATGTGTAACGAACGCCACATACTGCAATCTATTCTAGGTTGCAGTTCATGTTAGCCCTCAGACCACTGAGAAAACTGGAGGTGGGAAGTGGAGAAATGTCATTTCTATGTGAAAACATTCTGTTTAGACCAATCAGATGTCTTGAAGATTACACCTCACTGTCTATATGTGTCCTCTGAGAATGTGTCATAAATCTTAATATAGAGATGATATAGACTCAACGGGAAGCAATCACATGTGCTACAAACAGAAACATTGGCATGAACTTAGAGAAGAATTTTGTAAACACGTTTCTGAAGACTTTCTTTGAATTTCATTTCATCTTACAGAACTTTTGAGTTACAAAACTTTTGAGGATGAGGGAGTAGTCATCAAACAGTTGAAAATAGGAGAACTGCTTGAAAATTAGCTATTTAAAAAAAATTCTGATTAAGTTGTATGCTGACAGTGTATTTATACTCCAAGCAAACTAATGTTATAGAGTTAAATAGACCATAAACCTCATGTCACGTACATAAACAATTCAATGGAACAAGACAAGTAGCTGTTATTAAAAACTATTAAAAAATGATTCGACATTCTTCTAATATCCTACGCCTGCTGCAATATTTGCCCTCTATTGCTTTAGGCTTCTAATTATTCATGTTAGCCACTGGCTTGAAGTTTTGGAGAATAGAGTGCATTACAATGAGAACTACAGGCAAGTGACTTGTTTGGTGACATCTGACCCAACCTGCATTCCAGAAAGTTTTTCTCTTTGGTGCATAGAGTGAGCTCACTGGTCGGCGGGCCCAAAAATACTCAATCAAAGCTATAACAGCCATGTGCAGAAACATCTGAAAAGATATTATTTTCTGTTTGAAAACTTATGAGCACACCTGGATTACTGGGTGATTTTTGTAAGCGCATAGGTACAACACCAGTCCACCCCATAAAGGTACAAAACAAACAATGGTGTACACTCAATAGAAACCTGTGTGGTGGTAAAACTCATACGGAGTACCTCATTTTAAAATGCCACTGCAAACTAAAGACCGGTTTTGTCTGCCTCACTTAAAGAGCCACCCAGATTTTGGTATTAGACATAGGTAAACAAGGGCTGGATTGTAAACTGGATGACATTCATTAAAACACAATGCAACTTAAGTAAAGAATTCACGCAGGTTCAGTCTGAGAGCATAATAAAAAAGAAGTTTTACAATAATCCTGTCAGCACGAGAAGAAAACATGCTGGGGAAAAAACAGGGACATGAAATCAAATAATCAATCAAGGTAATCAATCAAGAGGTTAAATCACTGATTAAAGCACTGATACACAGATATACTTCTTAAAAAAGATTAGACCACAGTAGTGGGTTTAAATGAAACCCATCTGCAAATGAAGGCCTTCAAGCTACTGTGAGTCTATTCTCTGTCCTGATGTACACTAAGTAATTATGTCTATACACCTTTAAATCTTTCCTGCCTTCTGTCAGACTAAAGCCTAACCCTCATCCCCGCAAGCAGAATCATATGACTCAAACTGCCAAATTTGTGCTTACACACTTGGCCTAAATGCCGCAGTCTATCTGTGAACTGGACACCCTCCTATTCATCTTCTGAAAACACACCATGATATCACCATAAACACAACGTGAACTCATAGAAAGGGAGCAATATGTTTCCTACAGCATTCATATTGGCAGCAGCTTGAGTTAAAACTACAGCCCAGTAAGAAAAGCTTGTTAGATAGGGGGATGGGGTAGCTAAAGATTGAAAAAGGGTGGAACAGCTAAAAGTGAGTCTGTCAAAAGCAGCAACTTTGTTTTGCTATGACAATGTGGTAGGCCCTAGAAATCAAAATGTCTAGTTTATTCAAGGGGTCTTGGAAAAGTAAAACATCTAAAGTACCACATACATTCATAACTACTGTATACAAAAGATTCCTATGCAAGATCTTCCTATTACTCTCTCAAGTCCCTTTTGCCATCAGTTTGAACAGTCATGACTTTATATTTATTTGTTTAGAACTATAGAATACTCAGTAGATTTTGAATTTGACTGAATAAATCTCATAATAACTGGACATCCTGAGGTCTAGATCCTCACAATCTGGATTCAAGCTTCTGCGCCACATCCCAGGTGTCGCCTGGTGCTGATGTGATGTGCTTTGAGGAGTCACCACCCTACCACACCCAAGGAGGACATACAGTTTAAACAGACTACACCATGCAAACACTAAAGGCGTGTGTAAAGTGTGTAACTAATGTAACTAAACTATGTGCTACAGGTTCAGCATAGTTTGGCAAAAACCACATGAAATAAATGCTTGGCAGTCTGATTTATGAGAGCAGTCTGCTCTTTACTGCAGTTTTAATAAGCAGGTTTCTCAGTATATGTTTAATATATAACATTTGCAAGAGTAATCCCATTGAATGTTAACCCACATTCTCTTTCTGTTCTTTCTCTCCACTTTCCTTACCTTCTTTTTGCTCTTTTTCATCAAAAGAAGTGATGACTAATGCTTGGCCCCACCCCTGACACCACATAAACACAAGCACGTTCCCACTATTGCTATGGAAAGTAAATACAGCGGGTGGCACAGCACTGAAAAACTGGCTGGATATTGAAACTTTTAATGCTAGTATAATATCTGTAAAGTAAAAAAATACAAATAAACGTAAAGATATTTAGATGATGAGAAGAACAGTAGTGGTGCAGTGTGATTGTGGTGTAGTCTGCATAAAGAAGCACAGCACATGGGCTGGGAACATATTTTTAGTTTGTCTTGAGCTAAAGTAGCATTTCTCAGATTTGCTCTTAAACTGATCCAATGACTTATGGTTGCACAGGTTGCTACTTGCAAGCTGCCAAGCCTATAATCCTAACTATGAAGAAGAGAAAGGCAAGTTGTGCTTGTTCATTTATCTGTGTTTATCAGTGTATTGCAAAATGCATAATCATTGTTACTGTACATTTGCATTCTACCTAGCCTCCTTTTCAAAAGTTCCTCTATTAGTGCCATCTGTTGTAATTGTACATGCATAAGCACCCTACATGCTAAATGGCTAAATGCAGTTTACAAAGAAACTGGTATTTTATGAATACACATTTCTGTTTACATTTCATTTCATTTGCATGTCACTGTAGTTGAGTATTCATGATCATAGCAGTTACAACTATGGTTTTCTATACGTCCTCCTGCATTTATAACCTTTCGCAATAATTGGGATGCTGCTAAAATTCAGATTAGCTGGGTTAGGCTCCTTACATTTGGGCTGCTCCTGCTCTACAAAACCCAGTCTATCCTGTTTTTGAATCCTGTTTCAGATGTGTGTCTGGAGCAAGTTAATCAAGCAGACTCAAGATCAATGCATATTCCCTTTTTTTTTCTAATACAAAACCAATAGCTACCTCAATACATGGTCTACAAAAGCAAAAGCAAAATGAAGGGTATATAATTACGTTCAGCTTATGTAACATTGTCAGCATGGTCTGAAAATGTGGCTTTAAAATACATGGTATATTTCAATGAAGAAAACAATGCCGAGCTTTTGCTGTAACGTCTTTAACACTAACATTAAAAGGCTGCCTTTCCACAGCAGAATAATACTTAGCTTAACTGATCGTCTTTCAATGCCAAGTTAGTGCTAACAGCGAATTTTAGTCAAGGAAACCGCCCTAATAACAGACACAACCATACAAACTCAAGTTCATTGTCCAAATGTTATAGTCTTAATGGTGCAATGCAAATGTAACATGTTCAATCTATTTTTTCAGAGTTACAAATGGCAAAAAGCAAGTACTGGCAATGTACAGCAAGTTGTGAGTCCTCTTTATCACATTTTCCCACAAACTGCACTGCTGGCAACTCTTTCGCCACTCTGCAATCAGGTACAAAAGCAGGAAACCACAAAAAGTAGACTGGGTCCTGTGAGTACATACCATCTGGATCTGTCAGAGAGTCCTTGTGTATAGATCCTTGTACGCTACACTCCACAACCAAAAAATTAAGTCACCTTAGTCAGACAATAACACATAAAAGTATTTCTCTCACATATATACACACGTCAACACACTTACACTCAAAAGGAACACACCCCACCAAAAGAACCCCTCCCATACAGACATGAAGAACAGGACAGAGCAGATCCAACCCCTCCTTCATTTGCAGCAACACTGCACCATCAGCCTCTCTCATTGGCTGGTAGAAAATCCCATCCCCTTCTCACTGGTTGCCAGGAAAAATAAATAGATTGTTTCCATATGACGAAGGAGGAGAATGCAGCTTATGGGGTAAAAGTTCTATAGGTTTAAAGGAACAAGTCTGCTCCAACGCTGAAAAGGGGCCAAATATAAGACTTTAGAAAAGTTAAAAGACATTGTTAAGCTTGAGGACCTAAAACATCTCATTACAAGCCTGAGGCCTGCTTGGCAAGATGTGACTACAACACTCACTCCTCAGGAATCCACACTGCAGAGTTACAAAAACACATTGCTACCACACAACTCCACCCAGAAATACACAGAGAAAGCGGGAGCGAGAGAGAGAGAGAGAGAGAGAGAGAGAGAGAGAGAGAGAGAGAGAGAGAGAGAGAGACAGCGAGATAGAGAAAGCGAAAGAGAGAAAGCGAGAGAGAGAGAGAGAGAGAGAGAGAGACAGCGAGAGAGAGACAGCGAAAGAGAGACAGCGAGAGAGAGAGAGAGAGAGAGAGAGAGAGAGAGAGAGAGAGAACACAAAAAGACTACATGATTACTTAAGAACACCATTCAAATACACAGAAACAGAAGGCAGCAAAGGAAGAACAGTAAAGGAGAACTGAAGAAAGGCAGAAGAGGACAGGAATGACAAAAATACTAATAAATGCAGCTATGCAGACAAGCACTGGTGAGCTTAGCTGAAGTGAGGCTGCTGGACAAAAACATGCACTTATGCAAGAGGAACACGTGGTAGACTTGCAGACGTCACAGCACAGTTTAACTCACTTTTTAAGACCACTTCCTAGCCTCAGATACAAAAGCTTTGCTGGCTTGATCTCTCAGGCAGAATGCCAGTGTAGTGGTTCATGTGGTACAGTGCCACCTGCTGCATGAATGAAAGATATGCTAAGAGTTTATTTTCTGATCCAAGCCAAGTCAGTTTGACAAAGCGCTTTTATTGTCCAAGAGAACTGAAACATGTCTGTGTACATCAGCAATGATGCAAAAATGACTCAGTGATGAGGTAATAGAAATCACAAACCACATTACTTGTTTCAGCAAGAACTGAAAAGCGAATGAGTAACAAGAGATAGCTGACTAATCATTTAAATTGAGAATGGCCAAGCCCATATTAACAACTATACTTAACAATCAGGCACAGTAAGACTTCCATGTGTTATATTATGCTGTAACAATCTTTAGGGCCAACAAAACCAATAGATTTTAATCAGATTATGTTTTAATTCCACCTTAAGCAAAGAAAAATTGTGCATACTGGATATTTGTTCTTGCATCTGTTAAGGTGAGCTGAGAAAGGCAAGAACATGCCCAATCACTTGCTCTTAGGTATTGCTTTCTTCTATAGACTTTAATTATTCAAATGCAGTCATTATCAATTTAATATGCTAAAACAATGCAATATGTTAACTTTTTGTTGTAGTTAAATGGCAGGGGAGACTGCATTGTGATTGGAGAGCAGATTAAGACAGGTACACTGTAGTTATAAAGGGATGGACATGGTCAGCAACATTTCTCCGGTAGTCTGTGCTCAAACAATGCTCAATTGGTACTAAAGGGCCCAGGATGTGCCAAGGAAATGTCCGCCACACCATCACACTACCACCACCAACCTAAACTATTGACACATATTTTCATGTTGTTATGCCAAATTCTGCCCCTAAGATCTGAATGTTGCAGCTGAAATCAAGACGCGTCAGATCAATGTTTTTCCAATCTTGTATTATCTTGTATTTGTGAGCCTATGCAAATTGTAACCTTAGTTTACAGTTCTTAGTTGACAGAAGTGGCACCCAGTGAGTCCATCTGCTTCAAGGTTTGACATTTTGTGGGTTCAGAGATGGTATTCTGCATACCTTGATTGTAATGAGTGGTTATTTGAGCTACTGTTGCATTTTTATCATCTTGAACCAGTCTGCTCATTTTTTTCTGATCTCTGACACCAACAAGACATTTCCATCCACACAATTGCAGCTCACTAGATGTCTTCTCTTTTTCTGACCATTCTCTGTAAACCATTGATATGGTTGTTTATGAAAATTCCAGAAGATCATCAGTTTCTGAAATACTCAGACTAGCCCTTCTGGCGCCAACAACCATGCTCTGTTCAAAGACACTTAAATCCCCTTTCTTTCACATTCTGTTTGAGCCAACCAACAGCCAACCAACATCGCCTTCGTCACAAGGGCAACGTGTCTGGTGAATGCGTTTCTGCATCTATAGCTCAAAAGCGCTATATAAATGAAACTGAATTTAATTTAATTGAAATATTTCACCTGTCACTTTCACCCACCCCACAACAGAGAGAAAACCCCCAACTAGGACACCACTAAAAGTGATCATGTTTCACTCAGAAGTACAGATGGAAAATTTGTTTTTTTAAAAGAAATTCTGGTAAAATGGGTTTATTTAATCCAAGGTAAGGGAAAGCAAGGCAAGTTTATTTGTATAACACATTATCATACACAGAAGACATTCAATGTGTTTTACAGAGATCAAAAGAAAATAAAAAAGTGAGACTAAAATAAAGTCAAAAAAATGAAATAGATTAAGATAATCCCTAAAAAAGAGAAATTCAGTTGTCATCCAATCAGGTTCGTGCTTAGGTCTGCGCTTAGTCAGAGCAGCCAATTTTGTTCTCCTTGCACTAATTTCTTCAACAAATCTATCTTTCATGAGATGCCCCTTTCTTTCAAATGCGGTTGTCACCGCCGTGTGCAGGTCATATTCTCACCCTAATCTTAGTTGGTCCCTGTCAGTGCCCAGACCATACGTCCCACACTGCAACAAACTGGTCTGCATGCCTGTTGTCCCAGAAGGAAGCCTCTTCTAAAGACGATGTACAATTAAGTCCACAAACAGTTTGTTGAAGACAAGCAGACTAAGGACATTGATTACTGGAACCATGTCCTGAGGTCTGATGAGACCAAGATAAACTTAATTGAATCAGATGGTGTCAAGTGTGTGTGGCGGCAACCAGGTGAGGAGTACAAAGACAAGTGTGTCTTGTATACAGTCAAGCATAGTGGTGGGAGTGTCATGGTTTGGGGCTGCATGAGTGCTGCTGGCACTAGGGAGCTACAGTTCATTGAGGGAACCATGAATGCCAACATGTACTGTAACATACTGAAGTATAGCATGACCCCCTCCCTTTGGAAACAGGGCCGCAGGGCAGTACTGCAACATGATAACGGCCCCAAACACACCTCCAAGATGACCACTGTCTTGCTAAAGAAACTAAAGGTCTCAAACATCTACCAATTTTGTGATGTCACCATGGAGGAGTGGAAGAGGATTCCAGTGGCAACTTGTGAAACTCTAGAGTTAAGGCAGTGCTAGAAAATATTGGTGGCCACACAAAATATTGACACTTTGGGTACAATTTGGACATTTTCACTTAGGGGTGTACTCATTTTTTTGCTAGCGGTTTAGACATTAATGACTATGTGTTTATTTTGAGTATGACAGAAAATATACACTGTTATACAAGCTATCAAAAGTATCATAGTGGTTGTATGAATAGATATAATACATTTTTTACAAAAATGTGAGGGGTGTACTCACTTTTGTGAGATACTGTGTATGCAAAATATACTACTCCTAAAATACAATATAAACTATTGCAATAGAATTTGGTAATGGAACTCATTGGATGTAAACTGACTGAGTTGTGTGTCATAATGGGTGCAGCAATGATCTAATAGTGAACAAAACCCGAAAAGTAACCAAAATACCAAAATCAGTAATATAAACAGAGCTTAATGCAACAACTTCTGCTTATAAAGAAACCACAATAAACCCAGACACCAAAAACTAAGACCAGAAGACCCTTGGCCTTGTGAATGCAGACTTTAGCAAGTCAGAACATTTACTATGCAATGCTTATCTGTTATAAATTAAATCTGAGGTCCAACCTACACTCTAACCACAAAAGGTATTTAGACCAATCAAAAGTGGGATGATGATATCTTACAGCCACAAACATGAATCTATTTTATTGGAATTCCATGTGAAATCATACATGATTCCAAACATTTTTTACAAATAAATTTTGTGTTCAAGCGATCATTTAGAAATGATCGCTTGAACAGTGCTCTGTGGGATGTTCAAGGCTTGGGAAATCTTTTTGTAGACTAAGACTATGCTTTAAATTTCTCAATAACTTTATCCCTGACCTGTCTGGTGTATTCTTTGGACTTCATGTTGTTGTTGCTCCCAATATTCTCTTAAACAACCTCTGAGGCCATCACAGAGCAGCTGTATTTGTACTGACATTAGATTACACACAGGTGCACTATATTTAGTCATTAGCACTCAGGGCAATTGACTGCACTCAGACCATAGGGGGCTGAATAATTACGCACACCCCACTTTTCAGTTATTTATTTGTAAAAAATGTTTGGAATCATGTATGATTTTCGTTCCACTTCTATAGTGTACACCACTTTGTATTGGTCTTTCACGTGGAATTCCAATAAAATATCTATGTTTGTGGCTGTAATGTGACAAAATGTGGAAAGGTTCAAGGGGGGCGAATACTTTTGCAAGCCACTGTAGTTATTTTACTATAATGGCATCTGTCAGTGAGGGTCAGTGGGATATATAACCTAACCCTGCCAGTGGGATATGTTAGGCAGCAATGGAACAGTCAGTTCTTGAAGTTGATGTACTGAAAGCATGAAAATTTTGACAAGTGTCTTATTATGATGACTAGTCAACTGAGTCTAAAACAACAGGTCTTATGGAGTGTTCCAGGTTTGTAGTAGTGATCCAAACAACTGGTAAATCGGCAACAGGGTAATAGGAACCCAAGCCTCAATGATGAATGTGCGGAGTGAAGGTTAGTCAGTCTTTTTTTCAATCCAAGAGGAGCTCAGAATCCACAGTGCACCACAGCCAGAGCTATTTAGCTTACTAACAGCAGTTGTGACCAACTGACCTATCCATGCCTCAACTACATATGCCGGCAGTTGTTGCAAGGTTGAAGTTTTACAGGCCTAGTCAAAAAACGGATTCAACCTAATGAGAAACTGCAGCACACATTTTTTTTCTGTATGCATGTGAAAGGCCACACTGCTAGATAATGTAGTTTAACTGTTGCATAACTGAGCTAAAGGTAGCAAATTCATCACCATTTCCAACCTGCCCAGTTTGGAACTGCTATACCAATACAATGTAGGACTTTACATGAATTTTTTTAATTAACAGAGGAGACCAATTTCAGCAAATTTCTGCAAAGAAAATGTGTTCCATATTTTAATTTAGATGGTGTGAGCATTGTATAATAAAAATGACTCAAAAAGAAACTGTAATAGATCATGATGTTTATCATGATGATGATCTATGATCAGGATCAGGATTTGATTTAAGCTGATTTGATCATTTGATTTAACTTATTATTTTACATTCAGGTAATTCTTCTTTATTTGTTTATTGTAATAAATGGTTTATGCTGTTATGGCTCCCACTGCTGTTACATGTTTGGCTTCTTCCATTGCTGTAGGAAGGTTTTGAGAAAATAAGATGTCTGGTAAGTGCAATACAGTCTTTGATGGAAACCATGTTTTCTTTAAAAGGTGTTAAAGAAGAGTAATGTCAATTTGATTACTTGAATTGATTGGGGAAAAACATGGCTAAAGTAGAAAAAACGATTCTGTAAAGCTTATTGCATCACACAACAGTTGTTTTAAAAAGACACACCTAGGGGCAAACCCTGGACAGGTTATTACCTCTATATGGTTAGAAACATACTGACACCACCCTGTTAACACAAAAGCCTTGAGCATGATCATGACTTTACCTTTGAACAGAGGTGTGATTGTGAACAGTGAACAGGTTCTGTTTTTGTGAAATGAAAATGATGTGAACACAAAAACAGAAGCAATTGCAAAAAAATAAAATAAAAATCATGTGCTTGTGTATATTTTTACAGTCTACCCTAGGCTTGTGTATAATGTTAGGCAATTTCTACCTCCCTCTGTCTCTCTGTAACTGGAACTGATGTTTGCATCTTTGCAACTAATAATAACTGTGTTGCGTTCATTTATATTTAGCTGTAGGTACTGCTTTCTGAATGCTTGTGCATTCAGTATCAACATTTAATGGTCATTCAGTGTGAGTCCAATATTCCAGCCAAACACAACACTTGCTGAGGTCAGATGGTAATGTTCTGGGGTCCTATAAAATGTCCTCGGAGTCTAAATGCACTTGGTTACTTTGACACCAGCATTGCACTGTTACTGAGCACACAAATGCAAACAGCTCTCACAGTCACTCAGTGTGTAAATACATCCCATGTGTTTGGTAAAGACAATCCACAACCAGGGCAAAAAGACCAGCAAAATATATTCAGTGATTATAGAATATAACATTTGTGACAGATTCTTAAGAGAACCTGAGGCTCTGAGAGTAATTCAGTGGGTGCAATTACACATACATTAGTGTTTGAACAGAGCCAAGGGGTGTTTGCGTTTGTGCAGGAATAAGCACTGAGCCAAGAAACACCAAGCTGAGTCTAACAGCCCTCTTCAGTGGAAAACAGAGGCTCAAGTTCTCACAAACATACATAGCCACAAGCTCCAATAACAAACCCTGGTAAATCACAGTAATGCATGCAAATCTGTGTATGTAGCCCACAGCCTCAAGCAGTATGTTCCATTACCACTGGTAACACTGTTCCAATCAATAGTGCACCACTGAAAGAGCTATAGCGCTCAACAAACTTAAACAGTTAAACTTTAAAAAGTTATTATTATCATCATTAGCAATTAATTTTATTGTGAAAGTGTCTGTTTGTCATTGCGAACACACACAAAGCAAATCACACATGCACCCATGCAACCGTTATCAACAGCGCCCGGGCAGCAGTGTAGCTGGATGGCACCTTGCTCAGGGGTAACTCACTGATACCTGGGCTGGGACTTGAACCTGCAACCAAGGAGTCAAACACCACTCCAGACTCTTCTCCTTCATTCTCCCCCACTGGTGGAACGAGCTGCCCAGACATATCAGAACTGCTGACACTCCACCTTCAAGAAACAACTCAAGACTGTACTATTCAGCGACTACCTCAGCATCTAAAACACTTGTATATATGAATAGGACATGTTAACTATGCTGTAGCACCTACCGTCTGTT
>JBBIGC010026481.1:0-12418 GCA_037576955.1 Lepidarchus adonis
GACATTATACTGTAGTTCAGCATCAACTATTACATTAATAACAGTGACATTATACTGTAGTTCAGCATCAACTATTAAACTGATAAAAATACGATATCATGCCATAATGCAAGAACTACACTGCAGAATCCAACATTAACGAAGGTTTTGATAAATAACAGATTTTGGTGATTTTGTAATTGATAAGATGTCAACACAGTCTCTCTAGAACATAAATTTTTTCAGCAAACATTGATGCATAGTTACATTATTATGACACTGTGCAAAAGTTTGTGCACCCTACATAATCAGTACTCAGTAACACCTCCTCCAGCAAATTCCACAGCTTCAAACTCTTTTTAGAGCTAAAAGTCTTTCAGTCTTGTACTTGGGATTTTCTTCCTATTTTTCCATAGTCCTGTAATGGGGGGGGGGGTTCTCAGGGTATCTCACGATACGATACACAATACATGACCCACAATAACGATAACATTGTGATACTGAACTAGCATCGTGCTACAAACTGAATTACAATAAAGCAACGTAGATGAACCTGTCAGTGGCATGTGTCTGTCTGCATTGGTATAAATGCAAAATTTGGATTATACACATTTAAATTTAACATGTAAATAAATTACAGACACAGACAGATCTGCATATTCCACTAGGTGTTAAAATAATTACTGTAAATAAATATTTGTACATTTAATGGACTATATTCTTATACACATTACGCATTAAAATGACCGAACCGCTCTCCATTGGTCAACACCTGCATATTATTAGTGTAACACCTCATAACAAATGAGAAAAAATCAGATCACAGGGCAGTAAATGTTCCTGAGCTGTTTACCGGTGTTTATGACAATGTATCGGATGGTGTGAAGCAAAGTTATTGTCAACAATATCTGACTAAATATGGATTTATCACAACATTGTCCTGGGGCCCAAAAAAGTGGAAAAAATCTTAATGATTCTGATTATTGAATCTTCTACAATAAGCTTGGGCTTTCGATCCTGATAAACTGAACGAAGACAATAGTACAAAATTATGATTATAACTTCCCATCACTAGCTGTCAGTGGGAACCTGAACAGATCCAACATTTCTTTAATATTTAAAAATAAAATGATATGCATGATGCCAGCACTGTTAGCCATTAAATGTTTCAGAAAATTTGCTTAACTGACACTTACTTGAGCACTTGTGCCACCGTGTTTGGACCGTACCACTCTCCAACAGACTTCCCTTCTCCCACTCCCATCTGAGCTGCTCGGAGACAGAGACACTGAACTCAGATCAGTTTCATTACACTCAAACAATTTCTACTGAACAACAAAACAGGACATTTTATTCAGGAGAACACGGGCAGCTCTACTGACGACTGCCCTGAAATCATCATAACTGGTGGAACAATATTGTACATTGTGTGAACTTGGCCAAAATGGAGACGGGACTATTCAGGGTGAGACTGAGGTTTTTATTTACACACAAAGTATCACTTACCCATCTGGTGAATGGAGTAACAGCTGTCCTTTCTGTCCAGAAAGCAGTGTAGGATGCGCTGGTACTCCACCGGCTGAGTTCCTTCTGCTGCCCACTGCCAATCTATGTGTTTCAGAAAAGTGCAGCTTTGCATTATGGGTAACAGATGCAAAATCTTTTATTTAAGTTATAAGCAGAACACTCTGCTAATCGTAGTTTAACTTCAGGTCACTGCTACACTGCGTATACAACTCCTGTACTAACTTCAAAGTACTGGACAGATACCAAGTCACTTTTAGGTTGTGCAGCTGTAATTTCACTTAATTTAAAGTACTGAAGTAACAGATATACTTTAGTTTTAATGTTTAACTCATCATTTCATTGTTCCCATTATAAAACCTAAAGACTCTGGAACTGCAGACTGAATGTACTGATTGTAGAGTCTGTGAATAAAAAACTAAAAACAACAAAAGAATAGTCATTATCATTTTATTTTTCCTTAGTATAACACCCCAGAGTATAACACAGCTCACAGTATTGCAGAGAACACAGGTGTGTACGTTTGTGGAACTGCTGTAAATTCAGCTTCCTCAGAAATAAAAAAGAAACATAAAAGCCATTTGATCAACTACTTTAAAAATATATTTTTTTAAAAATACGTTTATACTGAATTCTCGCCGTGACACGCTTCCTCTGGTTGGTCAGAGAAATTTTGAGGGCACTGATGTAGTTTGGGTGTAGTAAACAGAGCCAATATTTGAAAGAGTGCAACTAATTTTTAATTTAAAGATCTCAGACATGGATTTTTAAAAAGGTGATGAAGCTTTTTCTTTATCGTCTCTGCAGTAATTATTACTACCACCACTGTTCCAGAAACGCAGCTGCACTCTACACTAAACTGACAGCGCAGGAGCAGTTTACTGTGATTGGCTGTTCTCCTGTGAGGAACATACTCATTAACTAATTAGAAAAGAAAATTAAGTCAAAAGTAGGATATTTGTCTTTTAAATTTAGTGGAGTAAAAGTAATAAGTTTCCAAAAATATTTACTCTTAGAAATGGCAGATACTTAAAAAGTACAATACTCAAGTAAACTTCATTTCTGCTGACAGTGCTAATCACACAGACAAGGTTAAGTTAGTTAACAATGCAAATAATAATTAAAAAATAAAAATAAAAAAATAAAAATGTCAAGAGATTGCAAAAAAGAGATATTAGATATTGTCCTACCTCGTCCCAGGTGCCTGCAGACCAGGGCCTGTGCCAGTATCATCTGCCCGCAGCGCAGCATGCAGCCCCAGCCTGTGTCTGAACACGGGCCTGTTCCTCCTACAGCCCAAAAACACATCAGGAACCTCAAACATGACCCCAACACAACAACACTCACTCCATGGCTCAGTGCCTCGCTTACATAGAATTTAAATAATTATAATAAATACATTTTATATAAGTACTTGCAAATTTCCCACTTGTGTGACCAATAAAAGTTATTTCAAGCATCATTTTATATCACTGACCTATAGGAGAAAACTTTTTCCTGTATGTGAACCACAGCCGCGAGCGAATGTCTGAAAGAAGTTCTGTTTTTCCTGAAATAAAAGAAATCATAGCTATTATTAGTTAAAGCATGTAAAAAACAACCAGTAGATTTAAATAAACTGAGTAGTTTATAGTGTAATGTATTTTTACCAGTCAGATTTTCATCTTGTTCCCAAAATAATTTATTTATTTTAATTTATTAATATTAATACACTGATATTGGTCATTATTTAGTTAGTGTGTTTTTATCATTATTGTACAGTTGTTTTTAAATGTGATTACAGCTTTATTGCTGCATTTTGTCCAGTTTAACCAGGCTTTTTAATCATTTATTTCCCATTAATTGTACTATCTATTAATTAATCTCTGTTTTTTACCCAAAGGTAGCACATATACACTTGGAAGCAGTGGGCAGCACCAGAGGGGCAGTCAGGGGTCAGGTGCCTTCTTCCTGCTGGTTTTGGGACTCGACCGCTGACCGTTCATCACAAACCCACTGCTGCTGCCCATCAGTATTGTGACTGTCTTCAAGTTTTAAAATACTGCGTTTAGGCCTCAATACTGAACTAACACGCGTTCTTTAGTTTTATTAGAGCAATGTTCATCAGCAACGTTCAACGTTCAGGAATCATTTAGTTATATAATCCCTTATTAAAAATGACATTCCTCCAGAAGAGTGATGCAGTTGTTTTACCTGTTTTAACATTGTAACATTCTCCTAAGATCCACACCGGCTCATCTGTGTCAGGCAAGTCTTCTAGGAATTCGGAGAACACGTTGATCTGGTTTTCATACTTGGCTAAAACTGGAGCAATGAGAAAATTATTAATGGCAGGAAATAGCAAGAAACTAAAAACAAATATTAGCAATAATTGTCCCTGACTATAACTAATGTAAAGGATTTTTAAGAGCTGCGTACAGTCGTTACTGACGATAATCATCAATTACCACTTTAAAGGCGTAAATGTCATTATTCAGCATTTTTATCCCACACTTAACTAATTAACCTCTGTATTGTCTGATCTCTTAGACCGAGCACATCGAGTAATGTAAGTGGACAGAGCACGTTCCCTTCTGCCCGTTCAAGTAGCTACGTTAAACATGATCAGACTGTATGAGTCAGACTGTGCGGGTATGATGCGATCAGACTGTGCGGGTATGATGCGATCAGACCGCCACCACCAAAGAACAATGAGAAAACTTGAAACTTGAAAAATAACATTTAACGGAGGCGCTTGACCAGCTCTCACCTCACAATTTCCAACTTCAGACATTACATAAATGCTACAAAAAGACTATTTGAAAAAATTATAAGCTTGATTTACAGTTGTTTTGTTTCTACATTTCTTACCTGCCTCCATCCTGTGCTGTCATCGGCGTTTAAAGTCAACGATACAAATACAACGCGATGGATTGTGGATAATGAAGTCCGTTTCTTGCTTTTCTCTAGTCAAAGGAACGAAAAAAACTACAATCCCCAGACACTTTGCAAAGAACGTAGCGTTTAACCGTCATCAAAACACAGCAAAGCATTGTGGGTGATGCTGTCTTTCAGCGTCTGCGTGATTACGTCACATGTTTTTGTGTTTAGCGAGCAAGCTCGGTGTTTTTAGTGACTTAATTGGAGCGGCAAATATTTTGCTTTGAGGAACGGTTAAATAATTTTTGATACGCATTCAGTACATTATCTAAGGTACTGTATGTTCTACAGACACTTCATGAATATTTATTGTTGGGTATTAAAATTAGGCCGTGTTGCTGGCGCTTAGTGCTAGCTAACTAGCTAACTAGCTTTGACGGTTAATGGATGATGATGAAGATGAAAAAATGATGGAAATATGATGAAGTACGTTACAGATCTGGACGTGTGCATCGGCTTATATTCTAGAAATGTTTGTGGCTCAGTTTAATATGTAAAATGTCTGAAATGTGTTGCTACGTTAGCTTTCGATTTAGGTTGTTGTTGTTATAGTGAATAAGCATTCTCATGCTTCAGTAATGGTAAAAACTTTAGGTTTTTTTTTATTATATTGACGTAAGAGTAACCAAGACATGCTTCTTAAATGCCTGTCAATAAGACCTTAATAGTAATAGACATATTTACAGATCATTGATTTCCAGTTCTGTTCTTGAATGACCACTTTCCTGCCTTTTAATGTGTATTTAAAGGCTCTAACATTATCATACATTAATATTCTCACACATTTTATGTCTCTTTTGGTAGCGCTTTGGATTCAAGCTGAAAGACTGCGTGCAAGATGTCTTATGTCTTTGTCAACGACTGTCTGCAGACCACCGTGCCTTTACTGCAGGCCTGCATTGATGGAGATTTGGGATTCACCAAACGACTGCTGGAGTCCGGCTTTGATCCCAATGCGCGTGACTGCCGTGGCCGGACGGGACTGCACCTGGCTGCAGCAAGAGGCAACGTGGAAATTTCTCGCCTGCTTCATAAATTTGGAGCTGATCTTCTAGCCACTGATGCACAGGGCAACACTGCTTTACACATGTGTGGCCACGTAGACACCATTCAGTTTCTGGTCTCCAACGGACTCAAGATTGATATCTGGTCAGTGGCTTTATCGCTTATATTCTCGATATTCAAGATCTCAAGATGCTTTGCTCATCACGTATTAGTTTATACAAGTACGACCAGCAGTGAAATGTAACCCGGTGTGAAGAATTAGAAACAGAATTAAATCATAAGAGAGAGGAAATATTTATGTACACACATATTCATGCACACTATATATAAAATAGTGTATTTGATTATTTACATAAAGTGAATTTGTATTTAAAGTGCAAACAGCTTGTATTGTCTGATGCGCAAGTGTAAAATTCTTTAGAGGTGAGGGCTTGGAGTGTGTTTGAAATGTATGTCTATACTGAAATATATATGTCTTACAATATTTTAAAATTTGATTTGACAGTACAGATGTGCAAACACGCCACAAATATACTATAACTGGACAAGAAGGTTCATTTCTAAAAAGTAAAAACACCTTTAAGTGCATTAATTGCACCATTAAACAGTCCAAATGTTTTTTCTAATGCTATCACTCGAGTTCATGATTGAATAAAAACTTCATTTCTCTTTTTATAAAGTAATCACAACGGAGCGACACCGCTGGTGCTGGCCAAGCGGCGAGGTGTGAATAAAGATGCGCTTCGTCTGCTGGAAGGGCTGGAGGAGCAGGAGGTGAAAGGCTTTAATCGCAGCTCCCATTCCAGCCTGGAGAAGATGCACGTAGCTGAGAATGAGAGGTGAGCGAGCGCTGTGCAGGAGAGAAGTGTCCTCTACTTCTCAGAGATGCTAGTACGTCTTCTACTACAAGAGTGTGCAGCTTCAGTCCTGGAAATCTATCACACTGTATAACTAAAGGCCCTCAGGTTTATCTGATCACATCAGCCCTCCAGCCTCTGCTCTCTTTATTATAAAATAAAACAGAAAAACTGCAGTTCTGCAGAAATGCCACCAGCTGTTTCAGCAGCTTCGACCAGTTATTGAACAGCATGATCAAGCATTAAATATCTTAATTGACAATAGTATTTTTCTTCTTTCAGTAGCCATGTTTGACCCTCTTAGCAGTGACTACAACCCAACATTTCCTTTAACTGTCGTAGTGATTTTGGTTGGATTGTATTGGATTAAGTTCTGGGCTTTTCCATTTAAAACTGACACTTTTAGGGTTGTCTTCCTGCGAGACCCATCTTGGATTTGCCTTTTGTGCATAGATATTGGGATCTTATGCTCAAATGCAGTTTTCAGGGTTTGGTTTAGGGTTATCAGTCCACATTTGTCCAATCGTCTTCAGGCTCATTCGAGTGATCATAGGAAACTTTAATCAGGCAGCAGTGTTCTTCCTGGACAATTTTAGTCTTTTTCTTTTAGTCTTTCCATTTTTCCCCTGATGGTAAGTTTTACTGTTTCAGAAATTTATTTTTCATTTATTATCGCTCTGGAGATTTTCTTATCTTTCTAGACTTTCTCACAGTAAAACAACTGATAACAAAAACAGCAGGTTTGACTAGTAGCTTGTAGAGCTGTTATATCTCGCAAGTTGACTGTGATGATATAATAAAAACATTGTGTTGTATACAGTGTCCTTGAGTGTTTTGAAAGGCGCTTTTCGAACAAAATGCGTTATTATTATTACCTCCGTGTTTTAACAGAATTTATTCCCTAAAAGTTATGAAACGGCTTAAAACAAACCTCTGATTTCTGAAGACAGTTATATGAGTAACGTGTGTAATTACTCATTTCTGCCGGTGCTACTATTGGAAGATATACTGTAAATCGCTCTCTCAAATATGTCTCTGTTCTTTTTCTGCAGTGCTATGGAAAGCCATTCACTTCTGAACCCCCACATGCATGACGATGATGGGGTACTGTCCAGCTTCCGCACCACATGGCAGGAGTTTGTGGAGGACCTTGGATTTTGGAGAGTTCTGCTTCTTCTGCTGGTCATTGCTCTGCTTTCTTTGGGCATCGCATACTATGTCAGTGGAGTTCTTCCCTTTACTTCAAACCAACTGGAACTTGTACATTAAGACTGTAAGTCCTGAGCCGTGTTGCACTGAGGCACAAGTATGAAAACCATGCTTCTTAAAACGTTACTCTTACGTTGGACTTTCTATTGTGTAATTCTGATTCTGAATCTGTGTAAATAGACCAAACAGTTCAGAAGGTCAGCAAATTTGTACATTTTATTTTTATTGCTTATTGCTACATACATTGCCTTTCTTCTTTTACACACTTTGCTCATTTTCTTCTTATTACTACAGACCGCAGACATTCCCACACCACTGCTGTCAGTGTGTAATATTCAAAACGACTGAACACTTTGCAGTTTTGTATTGAATTGTAGGCACATGTTTGCTATGCTTGTTAATTATTGGAACCATAAATGTTTGAGTGTCTTTAATTAAAATATTCACATTGTAATTCCACTCACAGTATGAGCTTTGACTTGAAAGCTCTCATTCTTTATCTATTTTATTCAATTTGCCACTGGAGTAGAGCAGCACGTTATCCACTTCATCCATGTTGTTCTGAAATGAATTCATGAATAATAATGTTCGGTCTTTGTGGTGCAGACCCTCTTACTGACCTGAATCCTGTCATTAGCTAAAGTCCTTCTTGAGCTGAATGGTGTTTTAGAGCTTTCAGAACTGGAGATTATATAACTTACTGAACAGTGATGCGGAAAAATGAGCCAGTCTGGAGTTTTGGACTTTCTGAAACAATTACTTTTCATATGTTAAGGTTTGTATGGAATGGTGGAGACATCTACTAGTCAAATTCCCCAAATTTACAACAACTTAAATCTAATGCTTTGGAAATGAATATTTTCACTTAAGGTTGGCCTCAAATAAAGACATTTGAATTTGTATTATTTTATGTAATGTATTTTTTTACATTTGGTAATATTTCTGTCAGTATCATTTATGTATAAAATGTGGAAACATAAGGTTTTTTGTCCTGTAGAACATTTGATTATTACAATTGGATCATTACATAATCAATCTCTTTGCCATAAACATATGTAAATGTAATAAAACTGAATGGGGTGATGTGAATAATATTAATAATATTAAATGTATAAGGACAACATCAGAAATGTGATTGTCTTCTGAAACACAAACATTAGTACGTAAATACTACTTGTAGTAAACAAGTAACAAAATAATTGTGGGATTTCCTCACCTACATTACTTCATGTCATTAAAGATTCAGAGAAAACAAAAAATCTCTGGACTTGAGGTGAAATTCTTTTTGGAAATAATGGATCCTAAAGAGGACATAAGGATTGTTATCAGCACACACCTCTCACCATGATGGAATGGGGAACTTGCACATCTGTGATGCTGAATGATACGGCAGGTTCTGGATTTGTGTGTTTTTTATGGAAGACCTTGCTTATTTCAACAGGAGAATATTAAATAATAGAAGGGTCCAGGTGCTCAACTGGCTCTTTTGAGATTTAAGAAAAACAAGAAAAGAAACTAAACGATCTTATATTGTGATGTTTATTATTTAGCAAAAGAAAATGGTTCATAAAATGATTGCAGTATATAAGGTGTGTTTGTGAGCACATATCCATCCATCCATAATTATCTAAACCGCTTTTATATATTTCGGCTCGAGGGGGAAGCTGGTGTTGAACCCAACAGACTACGGGCCAAGGCAGGGTTCACCCTGGACAGGAGGGCTATACACACACACACACACATATATACACCCCTTGATAACATTACGGTGTTATTATAATTGAAAATATGTTAACACCGTCTCTCTTTGCTGATTGTGGCCAAAGAATCTTGTTTCTTGTTTCCAAAACACATTAGACTTTTGTAGATGTTCTGTTGCATTCTTCTGACGTTGGATTTTATGATGGGGACACAGGTGAGGTTTTCTTCTGCTGACTTTTCCATGAAGGACAGTGGAATGGTGCACCACCACTCCTGAGTTTTCTTGGTCTTCCAGATTTCATCTTGACCTTCACAGTTCCCCTGAACTTCCATCTCATATTTACATTTCTCACTGTGGAACTGCAAGCTGACTACTATCGCTTTACTATCTTCTTGTAGCTTCTCCTGCATTGTGGGCATCAATAACTTTCCTGTCCAGAGTCTTACACAGCTGCTTAGAGGAACACATGGTTGTAGAGTGTCCACAAGTGTGTGCACAAGGTTTGAAGAGTCAGAGTATTTGTAAAACTTTGAAATTGGCACCAGCTGACATTTATTAATGACATGCCTCAGATCTAAAGAACTGATTAAGGTCTGGAACCTTGTAAAAAAATCTAAGGCTTTTATTTATTCATTTATTTGTCAATTTATGGCATAAAAATAACTATGCATCAATGTTTGCTAAAAAAAATATTGTGTATTTCTTTCAATGTGCTGGAGAGACTGTGTTAACATCATTTCAATTACAAAATCACCAAAAACCGTTCATCAAGGAGTGCCCAAACTTTTGCCTAAGACTATATATATATATGGCTTGCTCATTGGGGGTTCGGACACTGATTCTATAAACTCTGTAAAGCTGCTTTGTGACAATGTCAGTTGTAAAAAGTGCTATTTTACACAATTTTAATGTCACAGTAATTCTAACTATAAGTCTATCTTGCCCCCTTGATTGTTATTTATACATTTTTGAATGTTGATCGCTATTCTCTACAAGAGCTTGTGTTTGTGTTGTATTTTTTAAAAGGGTTATACTGTCACGTGACTCAACTTGCACTTTGCTCCTCCTTCTCCCCTGCTGCTCTGCTGTGATTCGTGGTCGTGCCATCACATGACTCAGCGTCGACGAGCGGTGAAGAAAGGCATGGCAGACAGAGGGTAGTGTTTGGAGATATTTTATTGCTGTACATGTAAACAGTGCAAACTGCGATATCTGTAGGAAGGCTACTTGCAATTGTGTGCACTTTGTTTATAAAAAAAAAGCAATGAACTGTAATTAAATTGAGAATTTTTGTTCTTATGAGAAATTAAGAATCAAAACATTTGTTCAGCAGTATTCGTTTTGTTCACTTCATTTTTTAAGCTAGAGAAGTGCAATTTAAGGAAATGTTTTGTTATTATATTTCATTATACACTAGACATTCATTATAATAGATTAATTGTTTCCAACAATTACATTTATTCATTCAAATAAAAACTTTGCTTCAAATCTGTACTGGGTTTTTAGCATATACATGATTAGCAATGAAAAGCAAAATCACAAAAACATTTACTGGTCATGTGTTCAAAATGAAACAATGTCGATGCATTCAGCTCATAAATCACAACACAATACTCCCCTCTGTACGAAAGTACATAAGCTGCTAGGAAGTGGAGGGGATCGACCCTAACTGTGTTTATTTTGTACCGAACCGACACTAAAGGGTTTCTCTGACTGCGGAAGGCCCCGCCCCTTTCCTGATGACACCAGTAACGGAAGAACACTGACCCCTGGAGTGTGGGAGGAGGAATCGCACATTTGCACTGATGTAGTTGTGTTATGTCAACTGACTAAGCCTTGGAGTGGGGGCAGCTTCACTTAACGGCTAACAGTATTGTTTCAGAATCATGGTGTAAAAAGAAGAGAACCATGAATCTCCGGGGATTCTTTCAGGAT
Organism: Lepidarchus adonis; assembly: GCA_037576955.1. Lineage (NCBI taxonomy): Eukaryota > Metazoa > Chordata > Actinopteri > Characiformes > Lepidarchidae > Lepidarchus > Lepidarchus adonis. The sequence continues at coordinate 11,131 of JBBIGC010026481.1, forward strand.
TTCAATCCGAGGTAAAGTCTGTCAGATCTGCTAAAAGTCAGCGCTGGTGTTTTGTTCATCGCTCGGTTTAGTTGGTTAGCCGGTTAGCTCGTTAGCTGGTTGTGTTCGTCGCTCGGTCGTAATTAGCTCGTTAGCTGGTTAGCTCGTCGTGTTGGGAGGAGGCCTGTCTCTGGTTCAGCTGTCCTGCTACTAAACCCACAGTATAGTCTCCAGGAAAGTGGCTGTATTCTTCCACACACAGTGTATTTGTAGGTATTTGCTAGGTTAGCTAGCTATTCGTTCTGCAAGTTTTAAGCTACAGTTCGCAAATGTCAGGTCTGAAAGACCTGCTTCTTTTGATGTATAATGATTAGGAGAATATAAAACTGCAGCTGGCTTAAATATTATTGTGGTTGGCTGACAGCTAATAATACGTTTTAGTGCAAGTTTGTTAGCAAACTTTTAGCAGCCGTAGATTGTCATATTTTAAATAAAAATGTACTATGCTGACTTGTATAAAAAAAACTCAGATTCACATCATATGTGTACTTGTTCCATTTCAGCAAATTCCTGATCTATGCATGCCTGCTGCTCTTCTCTGTGTTACTGTCATTGCGGTTGGATGGCTTTATTCAGTGGAGCTACTGGGCGGTGTTTGCTCCCATTTGGCTCTGGAAACTCATGGTCATCATTGGAGCATCTGTTGGTACAGGGGTGTGGGCCCACAACCCTCAGTACAGGTCAGTCAAATTAGTGCCTCACGGTGCTGAACAGTTATTTCCTCATAGCTCAGCTTGGTGTTCTCTTTCTAGGAAATGATGTATTACGAGTGACGTTGTCTGAATTAAAACACTGTACTATGTTCCTCAGAGCTGAAGGAGAAACCTGTGTGGAGTTCAAGGCGATGCTAATAGCTGTGGGGATTCACCTCCTCCTCCTCACCTTTGAGGTGCTGGTGTGTGATCGTGTGGAGAGAGGCTCACATTTCTGGTTGCTGGTCTTCATGCCCCTGTTCTTCGTGTCGCCCGTCTCAGTGGCAGCGTGTGTGTGGGGCTTCAGACATGACCGCTCACTTGAGGTCAGACAAATAAGCAGAACTGTCCGTCTTTGTCCGTATATCTTCTAATAATAGCCAGACGCCCGTTTCCAATAAACGCCAGGTTTGAAGAGATGTCGCAACAAATAGACGCCGGTCTCCAATAGTAGGACTTTCACAGACACACGCCTCCGATCTTTCACTTTCTACCTCCGTGTTTTAACAGAATTTATTCCCTAAAAGTTATGAAACGGCTTAAAACAAACCTCTGAT
>JBBIGC010026492.1:0-12418 GCA_037576955.1 Lepidarchus adonis
GTGTGTGTGTGTGTGTGTGTGTGTGTGTGTGTGTGTGTGTGTGTGTGTGTGTGTGTGTGTGTGTGTGTGTGTTCTTTCCGCTTTCTGAGTGTGTGGATTTGCATTATTATGGTAGCATGCAATGTTCTTTTAATACATGTTTGAGTGTGGTTGATTGAGATTCTAGGTGACTTCCTCTCTCTCTCTCTCTCTGTGTGTGTGTGTGTGTGTGTGTGAGAGCAACGTTCTCTGGCATCCTGTAGAGCAGAAAACACACGTAGGTGCATTCAGTAGTTGAAACACTGCTGATGTTGTAAGTGTACATGTGCACATCCTCTACAAAACAGAGGCACATAATAATAATAATAATAATAATAATTTGAATTTATATAGCTCTCAAACCCAAGGTCAGCAAAAAAGTTAAGACACAAAAGCAGTGACAAGCAAACAGCAGAATGAGGAATAGAGTAGTGGAATAGCGTAGGTTAAAAAGATATGTTTTCAACTGAGTTTTGAAGAGAGACAGAGGGAACGTTAGGCGCAGACTTTTACTTACATTTGGCAACTCTTTCTGCAAATGTTAAGTTTCTCTTAATATTTATGTCTGTTCATGCATGCACACGCACACACTTGTGGATGGAACAAAGTCATTAAAAGGCAATGACCAGCACTACACTACCCATAATGCAGTGCTCTTAAAACACCCAAGCTAAATTTTACAAAATGGGGTAATAACAATGTGCAGCTCTCAAGATGGTGAGGTGGTTGAGGCAGTGTTGATACCGCAGCACACCTTCAGAGGTCTTGTGGATTCAATGCCTTGACTCATCAGAGATGCTTTGATAGCATGAGTGGGTACCACACATTATAAGGCAGGTGGTTTTAATGTAATGGCTGAGGGGTGTATACTCATGATTGTATATTATACATGTGTTCAAGCTTAGGCATCACACACTATCAGCTGTTACAACTTCGACAGAAGGACCAGCTTGTGACACAGTGGCCTGGATTAAAAAAGAAGGAGGGGGAAGGAAAAAAATGGATCCAGGCCTGAAGCATTTGCCGAAACTGTCTTTACCATTTACACATGCACAAAACCACCACAAACTGTCCTCCTTTTCACCACCCAGCCCACAGACGTTTTGTATATTGTGCCAGCAAAGTAACTGCACTGTTTTGTTTAGAACAGATTGTGTGTTTGTAGGTAATACAGAATTTACACTGTTAAAGGTGAAGTCCAGCATAAAAAAAGTGTTTTTATTTATATGGTCGAGATATAAGAGTAGACATTTAGTGTTGTCCGATGTGAAATTCTCTGTTCTAGAGAAAGTTAAGAAACTTAAGAGTTGTACACAGTGGTGGTGAATGGAACCAAACGTCTGAAGTGTTTAATACAGCCATCACTGAAAGTTTATTTTATGAAATGGTTGTGAATGTGCTGCCTGTTGTCCGAGATGTTGACTTATGGTCGTTTTACAATGCGGTCAGGCCTAAATCAAATTTTTTGAAAGGGTTAGGATAAGTAGGACAAAACAGTCCAATTTGTCTATATTTGTTTTTTATTTTTTCAATCTCTTTTATTCTGTGTATCCATTCATTCCTTGTTATTTAGTATTATCCCATTTACTTTATCTCTTCAGTATTGGTATGAACTCAGTCACGCACCCCATTTCTATAATGGAGAATCCAATGGGCTTTCAATGTCAGCTTAACTGGGGGCCCTCTAGTGGCCTTTTAGACTTTTTTGATAGGGCAATGCCACCCCCAACAATGCCTTTCCCCAACATGCCATTGGGCATGTAGGCATTTCTGGGGGCTGTTGCACTAAAGCAGTTTTAGTGTCATTGGTAGGTTTGTATTAAATGAACTGATATTACAAATAAGTATGTGTACAAATACTGTATGTGTATGTACAATATGTACAAACATAAGTGTTTCTAATGACACTATACTGATCAATGAGGTGAAAAGTCATGCTTAGTTTGTGCGTGGCACGAAAGCATTGATCTGACCTTTTTAGTCCTTGGGTATCATCCGATTGACCAGGCTTTGGGTCTTGGCCAGTACCAAGTATCCAATACCACTTTGAATGAATAAGCTATGGATCTCACTGTGTGAAAGAGACTGGGACAATTTTTTAACGTATAAGACAACATCAGGCCTTGGTTTAAAATAAAAATTCTAAAAATGAATAAGCATTACTGTGCATTGTGTACACAAACATAGAATGACAAAATTTAATTGATTGGCTGCACTTCTCTGTCCATTGTTACCAATATATGATCCACCATATTGGAACAAGTACTGAATTGAAAACTATATTAGTAGTGGATCGGTGCATCCCTAATATCTGTTGTTTGGGCGCCCACTTTTCCCCAGGATTTCCTTTCCAGTTACCAATATTATGGAATAGATAATTGGCCTTTTTGGAAATATTGATATCAATATTTAAGATTATTCCAATTCATGTATAACTTTGGTTCATAATAGATTAAATATAGAATATTTAGATTTTTTGTTAGGCTGATGTTTTATCCCATTTTAAAAGTTGCCTCCAGTTTAGGCTTCTAATCGATGCCCATCAGATCAATGCTGTGTAATTTTGATAAGTACATAGCCGTAGGCCTGCAATAAAGGTCAGTAGCGAGTTGAAGTGAGGTTATAGAGGTTGACCAGTAGATACTGTTGATGAGTCTGGTGCTGGTTTTTGAGCCTGTATTCATTAGAGATGTTTAGGCCTTGTTAATTCACATTATGTCGATATCGCCATTACATGGGTGAGGCAGGTGTAGCCTGTAGTTTTTGTTTTGTTTGTACATGTGCAGCTAATATTTTCTCCCAATTTCACCTTTTACCACTTTTCTGGATAAATAAATCTTTTTTTAGGGCTTTTTGGCTGTTTAGGGCCCTGATATAGGATTTCAGTGGAGTTCAGGACTGTACAACTGCTCTCATGGCCATAAATTCATCTGATGAATCTTCAGGTAGATAGTTGAGGGCTTTTCATTTGAAACGATATACAAAAAGTAGAGACATGCTCACCACTCTTCAACATCTCATTCATGCCCTGACATACACTTACTCGTTTGTATGCATTCGTTTTGCTCACTTGATTATTCTAGCTTGACCCTTATGCCCGCCCCGCTCTACCATTGGCTCCACATAGAGAACGCCATTATAAAAAAGAAGAGATGTTACTTTTTCACATGGGCATTGTTGGGTGGTTAACTTATTTGTGGTCATTTTAAACTGTATTTTGTCTTTACAGGAGAATACATAAACACAATTGGTGTTTCCAGCGTGTCTGAGTGCCTTTTATCAAGCAGCGGTTATGCTTTAAGTTTGTTTTTTTCCTCCTACTTATTGCAAATGGCATATCCTCAGGAGTTTTTCACGTGCAATTTGCGACTGATGAAAAACGAAACCAAAATTGTTCATCTCTATTTTCGCACCCCCGATGTAATGCTTAAAGCTGAAGTTGACTTTTTACTTTCACTTCCACCTTAAATGGAACTTATTTTCTGTTTTGCTTCAATGAGTCATGTTCTGAATATAATTGCCAGACAGTGTTAAGCACCATTTTATTTTTGTTCAATTTATGGCATAAAAAGTAACTATGCCACAATGTTTGCTGAAAATATTGTTTATTGTTTCCATGTCCTAGACCAGTGGTTCTTAACCTTGTTGGAGGTACTGAACCCCACCAGTTTCATATGCGCATTCACCAAACCCCTCTTTAGTGAAAAATAAAATATGATTTTTTTCAAATTTAAGACATAGATATGTTTTTTACTGGTGCACAAAATGAGCCGTGCATGAACATCACCTTGTTCAAAGAACAAAACCCACACAATTCTGCCGATGCGAGACTAGAGTTGCTCAAGTTGGCGTTGCAAATCAACGTTCCGTGATAGATGTGAATCAATGTTGTACATATTCGTCCGACCACTTTCTTCTTTTGCCCGACATAGATAGTATGGATTAAAATCTTAACAAAAAATATCACATGAAGTACTACCACGACAGTCACACGTTGACTACTGAGCGCTAAATTCCCCACAGCACTAATTGGCCAAGCAATGTAGCATGATCATCTGCAGCCAGTGATGGCCAAGCGGGGCGTGTCATCTCGAATTTACACAATAATTCGGGTGTGTCCGGACCTCTGCTGAACCCCTGAGACTGGCTCACCGAACCCCTAGGGTTCGATCGATTTATCGTTATTTATCAAGGGGTGGCCAAACTTTAGCATAAGACTGTAAATAGAACCACTATTTTGAGTTCAGCCTTAAATGGTGCAATTTTTTTGTCTGTACATGGACCACTAGTTTGGTAACTGACACTGGAAAAGTCGCTAACCCACTTCTTTATAAAGTTGCTTCTCCCTGGTGTTTATACTGACTGTACAATGACCTGTTCAATACTGAGAGTAATCATAATGTGTTTCTGGTTTTGTTGCAGGTGGTGGCGGTGACACTGACTGCGCGGGATAGTGAAGTTCACAGGGATGCTCCTGTAATGCCCTGCATTACACGTCTCACTGTATCCATCTGTGCAGTAGCCATCATAACACAAGGTACTGAGAAAGAGAGAGAGAACCATAGGTCACCTACTAAGGGCAGTAGCCAGCCTTGTTTCAGAATAATTTTGTGTGGAAATTTATTTATCATTGATTTAAATGGGTTTTTAATTTTTTAATGGGTTTGGTTTATCAAGAAAAGTGGAACTTGAACAAATACAGCTCTATTGTTCTCTCCACACATTAGTCAGTGCTCCCATCACCAGGCAATGCCAGCATCACTGGGAGACATTTTAGTGTAGAATTTACATCAAAGCATATTTTATTTATATTTACTGTAATGTGAAATAATTTGAATTGCATAGCGAACCAAACCTGGATGACTGTTTGGTGACTCATTTTGTCCTGGGCCACACAGAAAGAATGAAAACTATTTATTTGTAATATTTGGAAAAACTCTTCCATGTGCAGACCCTAGGTTGCAGAAAGGCTCACTTGGTTGCCAACCACTGTTAAACTCACTTTCCCGCACTTGTCACATAAATGAAGCCTACAAGTGAACAAGAGTATATAACAAACCTCTTTGAAAGAGCCAATAACACAAGGGCGTAGAGTTGTGTAAGGACCACTATCGATTGCTGAACTGTCCTCACTGATAATTCAACTTGATAAAAAAAAACCAAAAAAAAACCTAATGTCTCTCAAATCGCATCTAGGTACTCAGAGGATTAAACAGCACTCTCTATTTGAGGACCCGCCAATGTGATTGGTGGAGTCACATTGTGTGTTTTGGAGGTGGGCCCCTTAAATCAGGTATTGCCCATATGATTGGCCTTTGCTTTTTTCTGCTGGAACTCCGGCTTTGGGCACCGCTACCACGTGAAGCACCACCACATCTTTTCAAACTGTTGCTAATGAAACGTTGGAGAGCTCGACATATTTGGAAGCAAACACTCATATGTCAGACCCCTGAGTACCAGATTGATAGTGGTCTGTTTTATTAAAGGACATCTTTTCTTACTTTCTTGCATATTAAATACACACAAACACACACATCCTGTATGCCAGCACTGAATTATAATGACTCAATGCAGGTGAACAAAAGGGCACACAGAAGGAGCCTCTTTCCTCTATGTTCTGCTGATCTCTCTCTCTCTCTCTCTCACACACACACACACACACACACACACAGCCTATGCTAATGCTGCTTTGTGTATTAATTTGCGGAGTAGAAATCTGGGCTAGTGAAGCGCCCAGGGGCTGCTGGGAGACTTCGCTTTGCCTACTCTTGTGAAAAAAAAAAACGCCTCTAATGGCTCAGAGCGCATTTTCGCACATACATGAACAACGCACATGTGTTGATGCATCCATAGGTTTGTTTAATGCTGTCGCTCAGGAGCTGTCCCATCAGGGAACCACCATGGGAATGCTTTGCCTTCTCCCACTTCTCCACACACTACTCTGGCAGTTCAGCTGCTTTTTATGCAGCATGTGGGATGAAGGCTTATGGATTAAAATAGTAACTATATTTTTAGGGCATTACTAATGATGTCACATTCTTGTTCAGCCAACACTTATTTGTTTAGTGGAAATGCCATTTTTACTTGGTGTAACTTCTTAATATATAATATAATATAATATATCCATTGAATCTGAACATATTCCTTATGGCTGGGAGGTTAGGAGTGACTACAACTTCTAGACAACTTTAAGGCTCTAAGTGCAATTTATTTGGCAGCAATCCCAATGAGTTACAAGCAGCAAGGGACTAAACCTTGAACAATTGCTACTTGAATGTAGTTTGGTTGCTAGGTTTGCCTTTAACTCTCTAGATGTTGAAGGGAAAATGATCAAAAAACAACTATATAAGCCTCATGCTATTTATAAAGAGTATGAAAGGCTGTGACTTTGGTACATTGGTATGTAGTAATGAACTGGATACTGAATTTCATGGTTTCTTCTTGAGAAACTGTTTTTTCTGTCAGAATAGAATTGCAACTATTAGTGATTATAGCACCATATATTCTTGACCAAGTCCAGCTGCCTTTTAAACCGTGTTTCTGTTTCAAAATGAATCCCATTCTAATGTGAAAATGTGGATAGTAAGTGGTCTTAAAGAGTTTTAATGTCTTTTCTCTTGTATTGGACTCAGGGATTTGATTAGTCCTGGTTTTGGTCAAAAAGGATGGGCAAAAATATTGATATGGTGATATATCATCGTCCCACACAATACAATAATCGATATGCCAATGGCAATATTAATATTTAAATGAATAAACATTTGCTGACTATTTGACTCACTGGGGTCGCTGCCTCTTCTCTCCTCTGGGTGGCGCTGCTCGACTGAGTGCAAGAGACTTGGGTGAAAGCTGAAGAAGGAGTTTGCAAGGTAGATGCCAAAAATAAAAGCTTTGCTGAAACGCCTCAGCCACATTTAAATCTAAGAAGCGTATTGCTCCATAATTTGTCCGGTATAGTCAGGGTTAAAACTAGCGCGCTGTAGCGGAATGCGTGTTACATTGGGAGCAATGTACTGTGTAGTGTTTGTTCGACTATGTAACGCCAAGAGTTGTATTATGTGCGTTTGGTTCATAGCACAATGCTAGCGCAACTTGCTAAATGACAAAGCACCAAGAAGGACCGCCTCTAAATTCAGTGATGTTAAGTTTGCGCGCTAGCACTGTTGCCTTCATTCGAATAGTGACTGTAGAGACACTTTTACTTGCTGCTCTCTGTTCAATAACCCACTGTTCGAGTTTGTCCTCTGTTGTTGCTTCCTCCACTTCCGCACCATTGATTCATTAATGTTGAATTCTCTAGCTGCTGCTCTATTCCCATGTTCTACTGCGTTACTGATAGCCTTGAGTTTAATCTCTGCTTCGTAAGCGTGTCTCTTGAAAGCAGGCATTTTGGGGTCTTTATACACACACACACACACACACATACAATATTGATCCATATATAAGGCGCACCGGATTATATTTTGAAGGCTTTTAGGTGCGCCTTATAGTGCAGAAGATACGGTAATTGCAGGTTAACTTTAATCCTGACTTAAGTTCAGAGATTGAACAAATTAGAACATTCACTATGCTACATATTTGGGACACCTTTACATAAATATTCCAGTAATACCATTATTGTGAGTTATTTTGTCCACAATAATCATGTAAAGAAAATAAGATGTTGTTAAAGCCCTAGTTTGTGTGGGTCACCGGACAGGTGGGGTCTTCTGCTTATTCTATGCGAGAAAAGAATCAAATGATTGCGGACAATGTCGTAGCAAATTGCAAATGTAATAATTAAACTAAAGAAATACGTGTCAGTAAATGCTTTCGGACCAAGGGTCTTAGGACCACTGGAGAATGGTCCCCCTTTTAATAGTGTTTGCACTGCAGGAAGTGAGAATGATTATAGTTCTTAGAACCATGTTTTGAGGGACATCTTGTCTCATACTTTAGGTACTATCTTGTACTACAGGAACCATGACTGATGTAAGTGGATAGTGTTCAGTTGAGACAAAAGTGTACAGGAATTATAGGAATAGGTACCGGTCAGATGTTAGCTGTGTAAAAATATAGAAGAGGTGTAAATTGTTTCATTTGATTGTACATCATTTCTTTTAGCCATAGTCTGGTGATTTTCTGTTCCTTAAAATTTGACTTGATTTTAAATGTTCATATGTTGAAAATTCACACAATCTGCTACATCTGCAAGAACATTTCATTTTAACATTTTATGAAATGAAGTAAAATTCATTGTGGAATGAAACCACATAGATTTTTGTGTCACATCAATTATATTAAATTATGCACTATGTTGGTCAATGTATTGATTCAGATTGGTTTATTGTTATCACTAAAAAAAAATGCTGTGAAAAACATTAACAAGCAGACAGACAGTGAAACCTTGGCTTTATTGAGCCAATATATACAGGGTGGTGTGCTTCTTTTAATCTTTCTGGTCACTACATTCTCCCTCTTCTTTTATGCGGTCATTATATCAGCCATCAGCAGCTATCAGCATTCCTCCTGGCAGTGAGAAGTCGAACAGAAAAAATGCCTTTTAAGGTGTGTAGTTCTCAGGTGAACTCCCCAATGGTTTCATCCTCTCCTAAGGTACTTAGAACTACTCTGTCTGAATGCACCTGTTGTGATTCATTGATGGTATAAATTATTGTAAGTTTCTGCCTTAAAAGGTGTAAAGTAATTACGGTTAATCGTGAATATTGAGCAATATGGAAATATAGTGATAAGATCTGTGGCCACGTTGCTTCATTCTACTGGGTGTTGCCAAGCGGAGCGGGCCCCGGGGCCTGAAGGCCCTGTGGCCGCAGTATCAGCGGGCCGCTTCCCTGCTCAAATCCTCCTCCACTCAGCCGTCTCAAATAACTGGCAGTCGCTACAGCCTGCTACAGCTCAGTGCCTTTGACCTATATTACAGTATTCACATTACGATATTATTTTCTCTCTTCTGCTCTCTTTCATGCTCTCTCTCTATCTATCTATCTCTCTCTCTCTCTCTCTCTCTCTCTCTCTCTCATGTTCTAGATGGGTTTTCAGGGTTGTGTGATGCAGATGTAGCTGTTTTTCAGCCTGATGTTCTAAGTGAAAGTGCTTTTGGCTTTAAATGCTGTTTAATGATGGCACTCAGAAATGAAAGTGGGGCAGAGAGTATGCGTACACACACACGTGTGTGTCAAGTGTGAGCTTACTGGAGTGTATGCTGGATATATGAGTTTATGTGCGTGTTATTCTGAAGCTGTGTAATGCAGGAGTTTCCAGCTTTGTGTGGATCCTGAAAACTGTCTAGCTGTTCGGACTGCATGATAGATCACTGATTATCCCAATATCTGTCTCTGCAATACTGATTTTGTTTGTGTTTCTAGAGCGCGCATACTCTACATTTTCCATCCGTTTTATGTTTTCCATGCTGGTTTTGGGGTTGAATACAACTCATGACCTCACCATAATTCTTTCTTCCAATTTTCTGACAATATTTACAGAATTATGGTTGTTTTGTGACCTCACAAAAACTATGGTTTTAACCTGGGCTGGTGTTGCAGCTTAGTTTCCATATATGAACTAGATTGATCTGAGAGTGAAGCACTTTTGACGTGAAGTGACTGGAAAATATGATCATCTGCTGGCTTTCTTTTTGTGTAGTACACATTTTTGCCTGTCTATTTCTCTTTCTGTCTCTGTCTCTCTTCCCCCTCTTTCTCCCCACCTTATTACTGTCTTAATTGCTAGTACTGAACAACATGTGGAAAACACACAACCACATTTTTTCCACTGTTTAGATGCAAGTTTAACTAAAATCCCTTAAAGCACCGAAAATTCTCGCTCCCCGTCATTGCCTGCCCACAAACTAACCTACTGGTCCATTACCGCAGCTTTGTTATGCAAATCCTCTGGAATGTGGGTTTGAACAGCACTGGTTTTCTGAATTTGGAATCTGCTTTAGTAGAGGTCATTATTATTTAATACCCTTGATAAAAACTTGTCAATGTTGGATTAAATTTAATTAGAATTGTAACCCTTGTTATTTGAAAAATGCCTCTTTAATCTAAATCATTAATACTTTTAAAAAAATGTATTTATCTGTATTTTTTTTCTGTTATTACTATCCGGTGTTGACTAGAGGAGGATGGGTTCCCTTTCTGAGCCAAAGTTTCTTCCTACAGTTTAGGGAAGTCTCTGTCGATCTTCGCTTGCTGATTAGGGGCTCACGCCCAGATTCTGTTATGTTTTTTTATTATGATGTTGGTTGTGAAAAGCGCTATAGAAATGAGTGACTCATATTGTGATTTATAAGATTTATAAAAACAAGTAATTGTTCAGCTTTAGCCAATAATATAGTTGCTAACTTTAGAAATTCTGAAGTATAGAAGCAATTAACATTTAAGACATAAACAATGTGTAGGTGTAGGTGGTGTAGGTCTGTTGTGCAGTGTGTTCTGACCCTTTTCTACCAGAGCAGCATTAACATCCGATCAGACCAGACAGGCTCCCCTTCACTCCCCACTCATCACTGAGCCCTGGGTGCCTGTGACCCTGTCACTATCACCAGTTGTTCTCCCTTGGATCAGTTTTGGTAGGTACCAACTACTGCAGACCTGGGACACTCCATCAGTCCTGTCATCTAGCCATTGCAATAATTGGCTCAAATCCTTACACATGCCCAATTTTCCTGCTTCTAGCCCAGCACTCTCAAGAACTGACTGTTCACTTGCTGCCTAATATATTTGTTTTAATATTTCCCGCAGTTTATTACTCCAGCTAGTGTACTGCAACACTCTTGCCATTTGTCGCTGAGACTGGATGCAGTTACCCTCACGTCTTATCTTATCTCCCAGAGAAAGGGCCTCTGGCTTGGGGCCGTACACTGTAGATACAGTCCTGCTAGTGAATGTCAAACCGCCATGCGCTGGCCCATGAGTGAGACTCAGGAGAGGAGCATGCATGGCTCCATACTGCACTTAGGGCGGTCCCATCACCTTGTTCCATGTATGTGCTTTAGGACATCCACTCAGGCCTGTAGGTCTCATGTGTCCTGTGGGAGAACAGGGCATTCGGGATGGTGGTGTGAAAGAAGTGACTATAATGCGAAGTGACCGGACCAGCGCAGTAATGATGTTGGCCCGGATTTACGCAGTGCACACTTTTAAAAATAAAGGTAAAAGATTTTCTTTGGTGTGATATAAAACAAGCTCAAGACGATAAATGTTTCAACTTGACGATAATAATAATTTTTGTTTGGACAGTCCCGGATCTGCAGCACTGGCACAATCTTTATTATAATTTAGTTTCCTTGTGCAGAATTTTTTTGCATTCTGTGACTAGTCATATCACTGAAGAAATATTTGGATTATGTTTCAGCTGTACATTCATTATTATTTTATTTTAATTGCAATACATTACAACAAATTTCAGCAGCAAGCAGCTTGGTGTGCATGTTGGCAGCGTAGTAGAGCATATTTATTGTGTTAAATCAGCCAAGTGCAATTTTACAGTCCACCAATTTTCTAAGTAAATATGTTTCTAAAGATGCTATTGACATGAAATTCACACCAGATGTTAACAACCCATCCAATCCACACATGCAAAGAAATCAAACCATAGTCCATACATTAAGTTATATGTAATGAAATGGAATAGCACAGGGGCAAAGTATTGAAGAAAGGAAGGTGCAAAAAGACATGGAAAGTCAGGACACCAGCAGAATCTGTAATTAGAAAGCAATCCTGGTTCAGTCCCAACTGATGCCCTATAAAAAGGTCATTACCAAGGTATCACACAAGAAACATCTAATGATGGGTAAAACTAAAGAGTTCTTTCTAGACTTTCACAATGTTATTGTTGCAAAACAAATAAGAGTTGTCCAAGAACCAATGACCATTTGTGGAAAGCTTCAGAAAGACCTGGGAAAAAAAAACCAGTAAGTAATGCATTGGTCTGTATGCACGCTCACCACGCAGGACTCGGTTGCTGAAGAAAAAGCATGTTAAAGCGTGTTTAAAGTTGCTGTCCAACATTTAGACAAGCCTGTGAAATACTGCTTGAATATAGTCTGGTGGCACATTTCATATACAGCGGGGCAAAAAGTATTTGGCAGCCAGCCACCGATTCTGCAAGTTGTCCCACTTAAAAAGTTAAGAGCTGTCTGTAATGTTCATCATAGGTTCACTTCAACTGTGAGACAGAATGTAAAAAAAAAAATACAGGAAATCACATTGTATGATTTTTTTTTTTTATTTTTCTTTTTACGAATTTATTTGTATAATGGTGCAGGAAATAAGTATTTAGCACCTACAAACAAACAAGAATTCTGGCAGAATCACTCTTTATCTGTATAAAAGACACCTGTCCACACCTTCAAACAGTCAGACTCCAACATCCACCATGGCCAAGACCAGAGAGC
>JBBIGC010026549.1:0-10335 GCA_037576955.1 Lepidarchus adonis
GGACAGATCCGATCTGCGTCACATATGAGCAAAAAATCGGAATTGGGTCACATTTAACTGACAGTGTAAATGAGGCCAAAGTCACTGATATGTTGTGAGCTGGTTTGAATCAGATCTTCTCTCCAGGCCTCCAGCCGAAACCTGATTTAATGGAAGGAAGGACTGACTGAGGCCAAACTAGGGATTTGATTTAAGGAAATGGTGGAACGTTAAGGAAACACATTGACACAAAGTGAGTGTTTACTATGTTACTGTTATTTACAATGATACGAAAAAAATAAAGCTTTCAAACTGAATTTTCTCAGGAGTTTCAGACCTTTGCACAGTACTGTACATGTTTGGTTTGTTTCTTTAGTTTCATTAATACACCTCATGGCTTCAGTGTGAAATGAAAGAGGCAGAAGTGAGACTTTTGCTAATCAACCACATTAGAGAAGATGAAAGTTTTTACTCATCTGACACGTGAGGATATGATTTACCTTCTCGATGACTTTGGTTCCTCCAAAGCGGGTGATGAACTCAGCAGGCGAGGCCACGGTGAAGTCCCTCTGCAGATCCACACGCCTGCGCTCTCGTCCCTGCTTCACCAAGTGCAGCCCTGACATACTGGGCCTTGGAGAAGAGAAATTCAACCCACTTTACAGGAAGTGATGTTAAAGCATTTTCTTTTACTAAATTATGTCAAAACTACTTTTGTTTAATACCATATACTAGTGGCTCATGGCAATAAAAGAACTACAAAAACTTAAAAAAGCACAATTAGAAAAGAAAACTCTTTCAATTTAGAACATCTACAGTAGAATTGAAAAATAATTAGTTGGGAAAATGTCTCCAGTCCCAAAGATCTGGTCAAATAAAAAGAAAGAAAAAATTAATTAATATTAATATTACAAGTATAATAAATACAAAAACATAGTGACAGATTTAGACAGCAAACTATATAAACTACATAGTAACAAGCAGCTTATTGGGTGTCAGAATGTTTATTTATTTATTTTTTTTATTTTAAGTTTTTAAATGTTCTTCTATTTTCCATAACAAGAGGTAAAAAAAAAATATCTACAAACATTACTGGGGTGCATACAGGAAAACTATTTATACTGTCTTTAATTTTTTTTTATTTATTGCTTTCTTATTTTTAGACAACTGAATAATATCTATATATTGTTTCCTTTCCTCTAGAAATAATAAATAAATAATAAATAAATAAAAAGCTTGATTTAGTTTTATTCCACTTTCCTTTGTGTATGTGATACTGGTATTAATAAAAAAAATAATAACATCGATCTTATTTTGCATTTGTTTTCCTAAAATATCAAATTCTATCGCACAAACCAATTAGAACATTTTCTCCAAATTTACTCCTAATAGTGTTTGAAATCTAGTCATAAATAATAGAGAAAAAAAGGATGGAGTGTGAATCAATAACTTCCCCTCAGTTTACCAAATCCCTGCTGAGCCACAATGCAACAGGATTCAATGGTGATCAATCCAATAGGGGCCACTAGTCAGACTTCAGGCAACATCCATCACAGCTGTAAACTCCTTAAGAGAAAGTTTCCCCACAGATCTCATTACTGTGGGCTTGTTTCCCCATGAGAACACGACGGTCAATGCTGTGGGCTGTACAGAGTCATTTAATGGAGTTCTGGACCGACCAACACTGCTCAACATTCAACTCTGAGGCAAGAAACCAAGGTAAATAACCCCTCACACTGGAAGACATGCTGTATTCTATAAAAATGAGCAAAAATGTTCAAACTCAATCAACTACGTGTAGTTTTTCTCTTGTGTAGAAACCGGCATTAGAAACCACATCGACAAGTCTAGTCTAGATCACTGAAAAACTCAACACATCTGAGGCAAGTGTGCGATGATGCAGTAGGGCTGGTCGATTTGACAAAAATATCATATCACAATACTTTACAATACAATTTTTCCTGACACACAATCTGCCATAATATACTTTCATCTGTTAAACATAGAAAGAATGAACAAAAAACAGCTAGCAGTGACATAGATAAAAAATACATCAAAGTATGAGTGCAAACGATTTATATTCACTCACACCACAGATCAATACACTCACTCAGAGTAATGATGATCTGTGAAATGAAACAGTGTTTTTGAAGAACTATATCACAATCTGCTCAGAAAATCATTTTGTGTGTTCAATTACTTCATTAAAAAGTTATTATCACTTCATGATATAATGTGTGTAGCCATGACAACTTCATTAAGTAACTTGATTACTCAAAAATTCTCAAAAAAGATGATACCTTGAGTATTTTTGTTACAGGAAAAAGAACACATTTTCACTGATATTTCCATACTGTTTTTTTTCAGTGTTATTTATTTGAAATATTTGAAAGTTTTTTCATAATATACTATTGTTGAGATGAGTGCAAATGTATTGCATTGTAAAACAAAAAAGATTCTAGACTGTTCACAAAGTTATATAAACCATAATATCAGAAACAGTGAAATAATGCTCAGGCCATAGATCACTGTATGCTGCCACTTCTGCTTTATTTCTGCATTGAAAGTGCATCAAATTGTATGCAAAAACCTCAACAACGCTGCACTGTTAAATATACTACGTTAGCCTTGTAGCTCGGGTGTAACACACACTTGAGACACAAAGCATCTTTACAAGTGGACAATTTCATTTCGTCACTGTAACATTCCTTTAAAAGATCAACATCAATCTACTTTTTAACATTAAGACCAACTGCCTGATACTGCTCTCCAGAATGGCTACAAACGCTCCATTGAACTTGAATGGGAAGGTGTCCTGGAGTTATGGCATTATTTTATAACGTCCACTGCCATGGGAACGGGTTTTATGCTTCCACTGCCATGGGAACGGGTTTTATGCTTCAGATTCACGGGTTTCATATTACTCCGCGATTAGCGCAGTTAGCATGGACGACGGTTTCCATAAGAATTTGTATTTTCATGAATATGGGACATTAGTGTACTGGGAGCAGAGTTCTATTCATTAATCCAAAACACTTGCTTCCAAAATGCATCAGGCATCTGCAGATATTCTGTTGCATACTCCTGATGTTGGATTTTATGACAGGATGCAGGTAAGGTTTTCTTTTGCTGACTTTTCCATGAAGGTCTTGTGGAACGGTGCACGACCACACCTGAGTCTGATCAATCTTCCTGCAGGTTTTTTGCAGTTAAATGGGGATTTTGAATTGTCTTACTGATCAGCATATAAGCAGATGTCTCTGAGAGTTTTCTTGCTCTTCCAGATCTCATCTTGACCTCCACAGTTCCCCTGAACTACCATCTCTTTATTACATTTCTCACTGTGAAAACTACAAGCTGACAACACTTTTTGTAGCTTCTCCTGCATTGTGGGCATCAATAACTTTCATTTTCAGAGTCTTACACAGCTGCTTAGAGGAACCCATGGTTGTTGAGTGTCCACAAGTGTGTGCACAAGGTTTAAAGAGTCAGAGTATTTGTAAAACTTTGAAATTGGCACCAGCTGACATTTACTAATGACATTTACTAATAACAGCTGTTGTCATGCATCAGATCTAACGAGCTGATTAAGGTCTGAAACCTTGTAAAAAGAATCACAGACTTTGGAACTCTTACGGTGCTGTAACAGTCAATATAATAAAATTTATTTTTAAGACATATTGTAGTGGAAGAAGAGGAACTGTGTCATCAGCCTGGCCAGTCACACGTGTTAACTTTTTTTTCCAAACGTTGTAGTCACATGTCTGATGCTTGTAGTTTTTTTCCCCACAACCGTAAGGATCATGTTTGTGCGGCTACTACTGACTACGTGTATGGACCAGTAACAGTCATGTAACCGGGCTCATTATTATTATTCGTTTGGGTAAGTTATTTATTTTGTGGCAATGACTTCAGCCTCATGCTAATTCCACCATTTAAGACGAACCAGTGCCTAAACCTTTGCACAGTGCCATAATTATGTTTTTATTTATTTATTGTTCAATTTATGGTATAAAAAGTAACTATGCATCAATGTTTGCTGAAAATATTGTGTATTTTTTCCATGTCCTGAAGAGAATGTAATGTTTTCAATTAAAAAAATCACAAAAATGTGTTATTTATCAAGGTGTGTTCAAACTTTTGCATAAGATATATATATATTGGGAAACAGAAAGTCTGCATATTACACATTATAGCAGACATTGCAGCATTACATTGCTGCAGTTTCCTGCAGGGATGATTCTGTAGCTGAGATAAAAAGCACTGAAGATCCACTTCCTGGAAAGCACCGTATGGGCGGATAAGGAGGCCGTGCTAAAGAAGGGGAAGAGGCGTGAAAAGACAAAAAATCCTGCCTGTGCTTCAGGAATGCGTGTGTGTGTGTTTGGCTGAATTCTCTATGGCCTGACACTGCGTAGTTATGTCATCACCAGCCCGTTGGCACATGTCTCCCCCCGCCATACACGCCACCATGCTCGGTGGGGAAAAAAACTCCTGCATTCCCTTTCTCTCTCAACATGGCTCCTCCCCCTCCACCAATCAGAGAGCAGCAGAGGAGAGGGAGGCTCCTATTGTCTCTGAGGCAGTTTCAGCACCATTCCCTGGCCTTATACTCTTCTCTCTGCCCTGTTGAATGGAGTACAGGTTACAGTACTCACAGCCTTATCAGACAAAAGATCAACATATAAGCAACAGGAATGAAATATAAATACTCCCCGACGCTCCACTGGTGCGCTTTGTTGGGGGAAAACATTATATGCAGACGTTTGCTTAAACCAGGGGTGTGCAACCCGCGGCTCCGGAGCCGCATGAGGCTCTTTAGCCACCTTGCTTTTTTTTATTTATTAATTAAACTTTTAATTATATATTTTATTTTTGTTTATTTTGTTAGTTGTCTTGGAGTTTCAGGTGATACTTTAACATTGTGTAATTATGTATTTTTATTAGCAGTGTAAATAAAGTGAAATGCGAAATGCGACAACATTTAGAGTAAATGTTTAAAACGCCCCCTAACGCGCTCTGGTCGCTATGGTAACGGGTAAACGGCAAAGCTGAGTCTCTAACACACTAGATGCTATGAATTGAGATCGAATTGTTTTTTTTAAAGTTGTAATTGTTGGTACAGCCGGTGGTTGAGGACTCCTGAATGTTTATAAGTTAATAAGCTGTGTTATGTTTTGCGGCTCCGGGCGATCTATCTTTAGTTGAAGAGGGGGCAAATTGGCTCTTTTGACCCCTGGCTTAAACCAAGTGAAATGACATGTTTTGTTAAATACACATACACATAGGGGTGGGATATACATCAAAAATATCCTATCATAATAATTTGAGACATTTTCCCAACAGGCAACAGGTCACGATATGTATTATTCCATCATCTGTTAAGATGAAGCAATCAAAAGCACAGAAAGTATAATTAGTATATTTTTATTGTGTTTCTCGCACCCCAGTACAATAAATTCATTTAAGCGAGATTAATATCGCTCTCATTGACTGTACTGACATCATGATAGGCTGTGGTCACAATTAAAATATCGTCATATTATCCAGCTCTCCACACACACTTCCTTGGAACACTTTTGGTTTGTTGTAATACCTTCTAAATACATCTAATGAACTGTACTTATTGAATCAGTTAAAGACAGCGAGGAATGTCCTGGACTCGTTTAGCTCTACTAGACAGTAATAGTTCATGTTGTAAATGCTGTAGCACCTGACGTCTGCATAGATTTGCTTATAAGCCCTTAATATTTAACATAAAATGTGTTATTCTCCTTCTAGCCTCTCAGATAGTAATGTTGCAGCACTTGCACTGTATTCTATGACTAACCGGAATGTGTTGGATGTCTTTGTAGCTCTTATGTCTGAATTAATGCTTGATTGTTCCTGTACCTGGAAGTCACTTCAGACAAACGCATCAGCCAAATTAATACAGGTAAATGTAAAATGCATCCCAGGACCAGTGATGTGAGATTTGTAGACAAATGCTGATAATCGATCATTTTCATGTACATATCTGCCATTGCTGATACAAAAAAATGTTTTAATGCCCAAATTGGCACAACATTTACTTGGATATATATATCTTCTATATACAAACCATATTTCCAGAAAAGTTGGAATATTTTCCAAAATGCAATAAAAACAAAAATCGATTAAAACATTAAGCTTTATTTAACAGAAAAGTAAAAAAAAATACATGTAATAGTTGTTTTTACATAAAATTTTCAGTTGCAAACTTAGTCACAATTACAATTAGTCTCCTCAGTTCCAAAATGATTAAAAGGCATTATTAAAAGGAAATGCAATACAACACATGCCTCCCTAGCTCTGATGAGTGTATTGCAAAAATCAAATTTTAAATTTGTGTATCTTTATGAAATACACATGATGGCCAAGAGAATGTTCTTTGTTTTATTTGTTAGTTAAATTAAAGTTCACATGAACTAACATGTCACAAATTTAGGTTTCGTTCCATTTAGGAAAATATACCAACTTTTCTGGGGTCATCAAGTAAAGTATAATGAGTAGAAGTTTTAAAGTATTTAGTAGTTAGTATTTTTGGTGTTGAGTGTATTGCAGTCATCAAATTATAAATGTGTGTATCTTTACAAAATACACATAAGATGGTCAGTAAAACAATACATTTTTTGTACATTTGCCAGGTAATAATGAATTCATGAATTCTGAGTTTTACTACATTTGGAAAAATATAAAATTGGATTTTCAAATGTCAAAGCATAATGAGTAGAAATTATTTTTATTGATTTGGTGTTTCTCACACCGAAGTACAATAAATAATTATAGGTTTGTAACTTTTCATTTAGCTTAAAATGAGATAAAATGAGAACAAATTTAACTAGAAAATGTATGGATTTGAATGCATCCAATTTTTTTGCCCTGTACAGTAATTTATGGTAATAAATACACAAATAAATAAAAAAAAAAATAAATAAATAAATAAGACTCCAGCTTATTAATGAGCTAAACACGCCTCAGCAAAACAGAGAACTGAAGCCTCCACTCACTCTAACTGTAACAGTTTCTCATTCCTGATGCAACTCATAGTTGCTGAAATACTGCAGACATGCCAATCAAGATTCCAAGCTTCTCAAATAACTCACACACAGATAGGGCTGGAGAAATGTTTTTTTATAACAATATAGCAAATTGCTTTCTTAGCTGCTGCTCATTTATTATCTTTAAACGTAAAGTAATGGAAGTTGTTAAACCTCAAAAGTGTTTTAATATTGCCATTTTGTCCTCAAGAACAATCTAGGAAATAGTAATGAAAAACATTTCCAATTATTTTTCATAATTCATATAATAATTCATATTTTTTGAACTCTTTTTTTTCTTTTTTGAACTTTCTAGAAATTTGCAAAAAAAAAATAAGGATAAAATATACATAAAAAGAGAGTTTTAAGTCAAGTCAGTTTTAATTTTTTAGTTGAATTACTTGAAATCACCCAGTATTGCTAAATTTGAAACCGAATACCCAAGAACATAACAAAAACACGCAGACTTTCATGGGGTACCCTAACTTTTTCACATGCGTAATATTTTAAAAATAGAATTAAATAAAATTAATAATTTAATAAATTATATATACACAAACACATACATTCATATATTTTTAATTATCTATTAAAATATTTATTTATATCAAGGTCTGCATTAGGGCCATTGAAGTCCATATTCACTCCTGAGAGGGTAAAATGTGTGGTTGGATATTCTGATCCTACATCAGCTAACTGGGCACAGAAATAGTTTTTTCATAAAGTTATGTAACTTTATTAGCAGCGTCCTCCTGAAACACACTAACAACGATCAGAGTAACGTCCTCCTCTGCCCCTCACTTGCTCTGGTCGCTATGGTAACGTGTAAACATTCATTTCAGAATAAGTTTTCAGTGCTGTTGTGATGATCTCAGGGTTTTCTGCCATGACTTTCATCCAGAATACTGGCAAAGTTGAGTCTCTAACACACTTAGAAGCTACGGATTGAAATTGTATATATTTTAAGTTACATTTTTTGTACAGCCTGGTACTGGCCCACAGCCCGGTACGAAATGCTCCATGGCCCAGTACTGGTCCGCGGCCCTGTGGTTGGGGACCACTGCCTTTCTAACTCCAAGAAACTCATGACTGATGAGGTGACAGTTCAACGTCCACTCAATGGTTGGTGTAAAATCTACTGCAGCATTAATACAGGCTGCTAGGAGACTCCTTATTATTTACATTTTCCGCTCCATCAGCTAAAAGCGGCCGGTGAAAGGAACATCCATTAATTCCAGCTTCATCTGATGCTCACTAGTGTCGTCTTTCTGAGCAAGCAGAAGGAAATACGGTAGAAAATCGAATTAAATGATAAATGGATTTGGTTTTTAAAATGTCATGTGCTTGTTGAAATGTAAAAATACCTCAAATTATATCACAAGTAAAAATTTACTACAGCACATTCTCTTTAATAGTGTCATTTACTTTTCAGAAATTCTATAAATGTAATTGCATGTATGTAATTTCCCT
The DNA here is from genome assembly GCA_037576955.1 of Lepidarchus adonis. Classification (NCBI taxonomy): domain Eukaryota; kingdom Metazoa; phylum Chordata; class Actinopteri; order Characiformes; family Lepidarchidae; genus Lepidarchus; species Lepidarchus adonis. Next base: position 8,508 of record JBBIGC010026549.1, read on the forward strand.
AATACGTATCTGATTAGGATTAGTTTGGTTATTTCTGTCTCTTTGGAATTACAACATATTTATATATAGTCATGCCCCAAGTGAAATAGAAGTGAAATAGAAGTGAAATAAAAGTGAATAAAAGTTAATAGAAGTGAAAAAAAGTGAAAAAAGTGAAACAGAATTGAAACAGAAAAGAAATAGAAAAGAAATAGAAGTGAAATAGAAAAGAAATAGAAAAGAAATAGAAGTGAAATAGAAAAGAAATAGAAAAGAAATAGAAGTGAAATAGAAGTGATGCAGAAGTGAAATAGAAGTGAAACAGAAAAGAAATAGAAGTGAAATAGAAGTGAAACAGAAGTGAAACAGAAATGAAGAAGAAGTGAATAAAAGTGAATAAAAGTGAATAGAAGTGAATAGAAGTGAATAGAAGTGAACAGAAGTAAAATAGAAGTGAATAAAAGTGAATAGAAGTGAACAGACGTGAACAGAAGTGAACAGAAGTGAACAGAAGTGAAATAGAAGTGAATAAAAGTGAACAGAAGTGAACAGAAGTGAACAGAAGTGAAATAGAAGTGAATAAAAGTGAATAAAAGTGAACAGAAGTGAACAGAAGTGAACAGAAGTGAAATAGAAGTGAATAAAAGTGAAATAGAAGGGAACTTTAGTGAATCTAGTGACTATGGCAATATCTATTTATTAATCTGGTTATCTATGTGTTTGTTTGCTTCTTTGTTTATTTTTTTCCATTCATCACTGGTTCAGTAACTTTTCACGTGAAAATATTTATTTAAGCTTTCCTACAAAACAGTACATTCAATGATTCTTAAGAACGTTTTTGTATTTCTTCCCTGTGAATGTGACTCTGGTTTTTCATCACTTCATGAAATAAGACTAAAAACACCTCATGATGAAGCTTCACTGACCTCATGTTGTGTAACGGTCCATCGAGGCTCTCGAACCCCATCTCGTAAGTGCTGTCTGAGCTCACAGAGGATGGAGAGAGTGAGCGCTCCTTCTCCTCCGTGGGCAGTTCCGACTTGGCCTCATCTTCAGAGTTATCCTCCGACACGGAGCCGATGATGAAGTGAGAGGGCAAGGCGCTCGGAGGCTTCTCTGCATGCGGCTCCTGCTCTGCCATGGCCGGGCGACACTGGCAGGCTCCTAAAACTGGAAAGAGAGAGAGATGAAACCATTCAATTTCAGTTCCCAATGGGAGATACCACCACTCATTATAACTTCAGATCAAGCAAAGGCCACTGGTGCCCAGTTCTGGTGCTGGAGGTCTGGTGTCCCGCAGTTTGGTAGATCTCCTCCTCCACACACCCACTAAACATGAGCAGGGAAATCACCATCCGTCCAAGGACCTGACTTCATCTCATAATCAAACTTACTCTCATAATGTCATTAATTGTCTCATTATCATCACTTACTACCTTATAATTTACTTATGTCAACAGTGAATCGCAGCTTGCTATCTCAATCTACTATCTCACAATCATGACTCAATTTACCTGTGTCAATATAGAATATTATTTCAGAATCACAACTAATTCACAGTCATGATTTACTACTTCATAATGTATTCGTGCAAATCATGACTTGCGTCTTCATAATCATGACTTACGATTTCAATTATCTCATATCGATCTCATAATCGCAACTTGCTTACTCAATCATGACTACTGCAGTTTACTTAATGTCAATATTAACTTCTCTCAATCATGACCTACTACCTCAATGTATATAAGTATTTCAATATTGACTTGTTATCTCAATCATGACCTACTACCTCAATGTATATAAGTATTTCAATATTGACTTGTTATCTCAATCATGACCTACTACC
>JBBIGC010026559.1:0-12415 GCA_037576955.1 Lepidarchus adonis
CTCTTTTTCTCTCTCTCTCTCTCTCTCTCTCTCTCTCTCTCTCTCTCTCTCTCCCTCCCCCCCCCCCTCCCCCCCCCCGGCTGTACTGCTGTGTCATGCTTAATGTTCACCATGGCAAAAAATATGCACATAGCAGTGCTTTTATTAAGAGCCTGACATGCAAACGGTTACAAAAGAAAACATACTATATGCCAAAATATATGTACAAATGGTGTGCATTATTGTAAGAATGAAATGAAAAAGCTGCAACCTTAACATATATCTCAATATATGTATGTATGCATCAGTGGTGACTGCTCTTAGACTACAAGGAAAGCTCTGCTTCTTAGTATGTCAGAAAATAAATGCTCAAATATGCACTGTCATATTTATATTACTTTTAGAAACATCAACTTAAAAATGAAATTTCAACTTCATGATGCACTCGTTCATATTCATCTATTTATCGTAGATTGTCTGACGCCATTTATTTCTCATATATTTCTGTGGTAGCGAAGTGCATTAACGAAGTGATTTTTTTTTTTTTACTGTAGAGAAGCTGAACAGTTATTGGATAAATGCAGTGAAATGATCACTTCCAGGGAAGCTCAGTTTCTCTGGGAGTCAATGGAGCAGTGGGCTGATCAGGACGCTGGGCTGATAAATGGTGATCGGACAAACTGTCTAAATATAAAAGTTTGTTACAGCAATTTAATTAACATTAATATCTTATACAATCCCCAAAACAGCATGTGATCTAAAGTTGGGGCTATTAAATATTAGATCACTCGCCACCAAAACTCTCATTGTAAACGAGATAATCACAGATTTGGAGATTGATATTTTATGTCTTACAGAAACCTGGGTTAATCCAGAGATCAAGACCCACTTAAATCATCATTCACTTCAATTTTCGATTTTTTAGGATTGACCCAAAATGTAATGAGTTCTACACATCGCTTTAATCATACTCTTGATTTAATACTGACCCTGGGAGTAACTATCAATAGTATAGTCATCCAACCCCAGTCTACGGAAAAAAGGTTTATATAGTTAATATAGTTCATAATTTCCTGTCTTAGAAATTTATAATTTCTCATTATATTATATATCTTTTGATACAAAGAGATGTTAATAGGTGATGTGATTATTTCCAATACTACTTATTGAGGTACACTGATTTAAAAATATTTATTTCTTCACGCTACTGTAGAAATGGCCTTTTGTGGATTTATTGTGTGCTTAAATACATAGTCAAGGGATTTTTGTTTAGTACAGAGACAGGCTGCTAGTTATTTTTCATACTAGACTTTTTACACTGTAAGTTTGATCATTTTGATATATACATTTTTCAGTGTGGCTTTTATTTATTGTGTGTAAATTTTGCTGCTGTAACGTGTGAAATTTCCCACTTGTGGGACAATAAAGGATTATCTTATCATTTTACAACATACTGATGAATCCTTTCTCTATATATAACAATCTTGTGCAGTGAAGAGCCCTAACTGAACAGTAAAGTATAACTTATATAATAGCCAGTCAGCATGGAAGCATCAGGTTGGAAGTTGTTCTGCTTGGGCAGAATGAGCTTGCTGCTGTCTCAGCATGCTATAAAGGTGGCTTGCATAATTTGGTTAATATAGATAGTCAGTGTGTATGTATAGTATCAGTATAGCAAAGTGGATTATCTTTCACAATATAATAGATGCTATAGACGTTTTGGTTTCGGGCAATATGTCTCATTATTCTGCTATATCTGTGGCCTCAGAGATGTTAGATGAGTGCTTTCGAAAATACTGAAGAAAGCTTCAGTATTTTAGCTGCAAAATAGGTTCTCCAGACAAGCAAAGGGTGCCTCCCATTGGCTGTGCAACACGTGCGGTCAGTCTAACAGAAGGACGATGCGGTTTGCTGTTCCAATGACATGGTGAGAACAGAAAGACCATGGACTGATATTTCTGTTTCACTAATGTGCCTGGTTTCTCTGTCAAAAACAAGTCAATTGAATACACTGCACAACAAAGTTTTTGCTTCTTGAACACTTAAAATAAAAATAAAATAAATGGGTAATGGGTAAATAAAATAAATACCCATCATGTTCCATTTCAGAGAAATATTTAGTTTTGTCATTATTTAAAAAAAAATATTTGTATCCAAACATTATCGCTCCTGTAAGTGACTCCGCAACAATGGTTTGGAAGCTGTTCTGTGGAAAATGGCATCCTGTGCATGTCTGAGCAGATCTGAGCGAGCTTGATGCTGTCTCAGTATGATATAAATGTGGCTTGCATACACCAATCTTGCTCATTTGGTTAATATACAGTGGTGTGAAAAAGTGTTTGCCACCTTCGTGATTTTTTTTCCCCATGTTTGTCACACTTAAATGTTTCAGATTATCAAAAAAAAAAAAAATATTAGTCAAAGACAACAGAAGTAATCACAACATTCAAACCTACATGGCCCTGTGTGACAAAATGATTGCGCCCTAAAACTTAAAACTGGTTAGCCACATTGAACGTGTTAATATTATGGTACTACCATTAAGATTTATTATTAAAAAAAACTGAATTACTGAAAATGATTCAGGACCTTCCATAAAACTTGAGGTTAAAACTCCCTACCAAACAAGAACAGCCCTAACCTAGTTTGTTACAATATGATTTATTAAACCATAACTTGATTTGTTCATAGTGAAGTGATTCTGAACAAGGCTGAAAAGACAAACATTTTAAAATAAAAAAAAGAAATACCACAAACATAGAAATATTTCACTCATATCTCGGCAATATACAAAGTCATATGCCACCCAAATATAGCAGTTTTGTCCTGTATCATAAAAACATAACGGTGTGTTTGAAACTGTGCGCAGATTTTCCAACGGTGTCATTGCTTTCTGAAACCTCAGCCCTGAGAAGAGTAGGAACAATAAAATGACACAAAGAAGCAGAGATGCTGCCAAGATTTGTGCGGAAATGACTGGCGCCATCCAGTTACATTAGAGAAATGAATAACCAAACATCTATTACTTCAATAATTCTTGTTATTTAGAGGGTAGACATTAATGAGTGGCATTTTTCAGTGCTGTGCCATTAGCACTGCATCTAATATTCACTAAGAAATGGGAAACAATTTATGCCGACCCACCCAAAAAGTGAGGTAAGAGGAATGTTTTTTTTCTTTCTGTAAAAAAATATATGTTTGATAAAATGCCAAACAACAATTCAGCTTTCATTACAGGCCAAAACATCAGCAGCTCCTTTCATGCAGTAACTGTTTCTATTGTACAGAAACAATGAAATCGTCTATGTACCTAAACAATTTTATACAAAGGGCAAAGGTCGTTTCTAAGCCACCAGGCATTTGACCCGTCTTTTTTCTTCTTTAATAATGGTATTTTTGTCAAATGTGTAAAGTATGATACTAGTGCATAAAAGTACGCCCATCGAGTCCCACTGTGCACAAAACAGCCAAATTCTTTTAGAAAAGTTAACATACCACTAATGCAGTACTGTTATTTCCAGCATATGGAAACAAAATCTAGTAAAAAACAAAAAACAAAAAAAAACACAAAAAACAAACAAACAAGAAATCTTAACATCTGGCCTGAGACTATTTCATTGATTTGGACTTGCATTTAGAGGTTAGTGGTGTGATTGGCTGACACAGCTAACCAAAATGACAGCAGTCAGAAATCAGGAAATAATGATTTTAAGCAATATTTTTGTGAATACAACACCATTAGAAAAAAATGAAGAACTGGTTGTATGCTTGTGGTTAGAAATTGCCCAATGGAACCTGCACTTGCACTCCCCATTTTCAAAAATGTTCTCTTCTTCCATCACATTGGGCACAGAAACCCTTCTGGCACCTTTATGTTCAATAGTGTGTTTTTACAATATACCTCAACTTTTAAACATTTTACTAATCCCAATTTCATGAAAACAATGAATGCTACCTTTCTGAGGAAAACTACTGTTGGACTATTGTGGTAATATGAAACATGAACATTAAAGAACGCAGTGTTGGGCTGAAAAGGAATCACCTTGCTATAGATGGCTTGCAGCTTTTGTTACAGAGCAGTAAAACACAATTCTTGGTAGAATGGCTCTAGTAGTGTTGATGGGCAAACTCATGTTATTCTTAAAGCAAGAGGGAATCAATTGTACCACACAAATAAAATATAATTGTCAACGGCATTAGGTACCAAATCTTCTTTCATTTCTCCAGGCTCATGTATATGACGCTACAGTGAGAGACACTGAATTGGTTTACCCATGTTCCATTTTGTTTTATATCTAATGCTGGATAAGCTTTACAGAATACTGCCAAAAATTTCATTCAGCTTAATGAAGTGCAGCATATTCCATTTCTGTCAAGACACCTAAAAGCAGGGTGTTACTAAAAGACAGGCTGGCTGTGTATAATCTTAACCAGCCTGATGCTCAGAACCATGGATGAACCATCCTCTAACCTCAAATTATTACTCGTTAATAATGATTGTGTTAATTCTTCTTTGAGATTCAAATATTTCTGCTTCTATTTACCTCTCTCCATCAGTCACAGAGCAGCTTGACTTCATTGACGCATCTTGAGGGGCCTTTTTTAATTTTAAAACTTGGTGTTATCTCAAAATATATGACAATAAAATTGTGATTATGTAGCTAAATCCCTTAGTGGCAGATTCCAACCTTTTACCAAATATAATATTGCAGCGAATTGTGTTTGACTATAAAATAACTAACACAGCATCTCAATAAACAATGAAGCCTCTTGGATATTTCTTGACTATATACCTATGCAACATAAACATCAAGAACTATAAAACCAAATTCTGTTTGCAGCCATTTACACATACAGGGTTTTTTTCAGTGCACTGCTGTGTGACTGAATGTGTTTCTGCCAGCATTGTGTAAAGCTTGTCCAATCCTGTTACAAGAGTGCAAAAAACACAGCATAGATAGGTCAACTGGAATCCCTCTTAGTAGAAATTAACCGTAAAGCAGTCTGCACCCCATAATCACATTTATTTCATGGCTTCTGCTCGCCACTCTTACACCGACCGCAACGTTTGGCATCTGGCAGCACCAAAAAGTCACATGTCGCGGCCCGCTCCTGAATGATGGGCTCAAGGCTGGTTTTGGGTGCTGTCTCAAAGCCTCTGCACACTGCGTATCGCTCCAGATCCTCCAGCAGGGCTGCAACCTGTGCTGCGGAGCTGAGACGGGGTGGGTGGACAAGATACAGCCGGTGTGTGGGCAGTAGTGGCTGGCCCTGGACGCTGATGTGGAAGCGGAAGTTGGGCTCTATCTGCACAGTTGTGTCCGCCATGGTCGACAGTTTGGAGCACTGCATCAGCTGCAGCCGTGAACCCTCGACGAGCATTGGGCACCAGAGCATGGGTAACACAATGCGACGGAGTGATGACAACAACTCTAGCAGCTCTGGTTCAAGGTCCACTCCAGCATCCAGAACATCACTGCTGCCCAGGCTAAAAATCTGAGTGATCTGCAAACACAACAAATTTGTCAAAGAGGGTTTTTTATGGAATTTAACAACTGCACAGATAAAAGATTACTCAATTGGATTCAGTTTGACTAACCGATGGTCCTGCCTCATCATCCTCCTCCATCTCCTCTGTGCGTCCTGAATAGCCCCGTAGTGTTTGCTCATCTGCCCTTGGTAACAATGGCTCTTCCTCAAACCGTGATTCAGAAACTACTGCCCGGGGCCCAACATCTGCTCTCTATAGACAAAAACATTTCTGAAGCAATCGCAGCAAATGCTCAATATAACAATTCCCAAACCTGGGGGTCAATTACAGCCAGTTGTCCAGCTTCTGACCCAGCAAAGTAGCCCCAGACCATCATACTTCCACCACCATGCTTTTGGTATTAAGTTCTGTTTATGAAATGCAGTTTTATTTTTATGGTAGATGCAAACCTTAAAAAAAGTTTTGTCTCGTCGATCCACAGAATATTTCACATAGGGCCAGGTAGGTTTGGATAGTTTTTTCCCTTAATAAATGAAACCATCATTTAAAAACTGCATTTTGTATTTTATAACTTTTGGTTATCTTTGTATTAAATACTATATATTAAAATTTGTTTGATGATTTGAAATAAATGTGAAATATGTAAAAATAAACCTTTTTGACAGCACAGTAAATGATTTCATGCTCTTTGATTTTGGAGGCAGAACTGATATGAATCACTCACTATTGCCGAATGGGTTTTGGACCCTCTGGCTTGGAGGCCGTTTTCAGCAATCGCGTTAGTTTTTGCTGAGTTCAGCGGGAGGCTTGGCTGTAAGAGAAGGGAGTGGGTGTTTAGGAAAAGAAATACCAACATAAATAAATTAATAAACCCTCAAAAACTACACACTATAAATGCTGTGAGTAAAAAGTAGGTGCTCAGAAATGAATTGCAAGTAAATAACAAGAAATGCCGTGTGGACTTTGAAAGGGCGTCGCAATAGGGACCAGTTATCCTAATGCATCTACAATGTTCCATATTGTGTTTATAAAATAACTTACATTATATGACAAATACTTTGTATTAATGTTGTGTTGTATTTATGTTTTTATGTTTTTTAATGAGGAAATGTCCATGATTTTGCCAAAAAGGCAAAAGTCAAACATTGCATTATTTTAGATTACATAAACACCATGATTAATAAAAACACATAACACTCAGTAGAAACTGATTGGCCGAGCAAAAAAGAGAAACAAAGTAACAAACAAACACTGTGATCGAATAGAGCAATGGTTTTTAACTCCAGTTCTGGAGTCCCACTGCCCTAGATCAAGGTGAGATATGCTCTGCTCCCCTAATTCAGCCTGATATCTTGAGTTACCCAAGAATCTGGGTCAGGTGAGGTGAGGTTAGTGAAATGGTGCAGTTCTGAGGGTCCCTACAACTGGCATTGAAAACCTGTGAATCATAGATACATTTGCATCCTGCAGCATTCTGAGACATCAGTTTGGCAAGAACCAATGTGATTAAAAAAATGCTATACTTGTCCTTTGTAATTTGTACTGCTGATCTTGTCTCTGTCCAAGTGAAGTGCTCCAGCTGGACCTTTCATCCTCCTGTCTAGCTCTCCTTCATTATCGGAGAAGTCGAAGTTCCACTTCTCTCGGCTCTGACGCGATTTCTTTTGCCCATAAGTGTTTAGCGGTCTTGGTCTGCCTGGCACCATCCAGCCTTGTGGCGTGAGCACCGGAGTGTGGTCTGATTCAGGCAGCAGGTGTCTCTGCCAAATACAAACATTCTGAGAACATCAGAATTCATGGGACAGTTTATAGAAAACAGTAAAAATAAGTTCACAATTTGTATTGCAGGAATCAAATCCTAAATTTGGTTACAATTACATAAACCTTTATTTAACAGACAATAGAACAAAGAAATCATTATTATATTTTCAAATAACCAACTTGACCGTATTCAAGCACAGATTGCCTGTGCTTGACTAGCCAATAAGCTGTGCAGATCTGTCTCTTTTTGAAAATGAATGATCAATAAAAGGAGAACAGAGCAAACAACTTGAGCACCTTAAGTCTTGTATCAAGCAAGAATGACAAAAACTGCACTTATGTAAGACTCCATCGATTGTTATTCTCAATTTAAAAAAGAATCAATGTAACACAGTGGTAAACATTCCTCTGTCCTAACATATGTTTATGTAATTGTAATCTAATTTAGAATTTGATTCCTGCAATACACTTAAACATAAGTTGGTCAGTGAAAACATTAGAAATCAGTTTGTTGTACTTCTGCCAAGTAAATAAAATTTCAACAAAATAAGCATCACAGTTTTTTTCTATTGCATTTTACAAAATACCTTGATGTTTCCAGAAAGGAGGTTTGCACAAAGCAAAAGGGATGTAAAAATGATTATAAAAATAAGGGCCCTCAATAGGCTTATGAAATCAGTAAAAATAAACTCATGACCAGGAAAAGACAATCTGTGTACAGAGATCAGAGTGAAAATCAATAAAAGAAATGCCTTTGCAAACTGCGATTTTATGAAAGTGTTAATTAATGGATGTAGATTCCCGCCATTAGACCATTTGCTCAATAACTTTACAAAATGTTTGTCTGCTTAGTGAAGTTGTCTGAAATACTGAGGTAAATTAGCTTTGAATTTATAAACTGACCTCAGTTACCAGTTTGTTTACCCGGTCATATAGCAGCTGGGCCATAATTATTTCTTCAGTTAAGTCCAAAGTAACTGTGGCTAAAAATGATCTGGTTTTATGATGGGTACATTAGCTTCTGTATTCCTGGTTGGTAAAGACGGCCATTTACCAATATGATGTTATCAACTTGAAAGTAGAGCTGTTTGGGGATGGGAGTTAACAGAATGTGTATGAAATGCTGCAGCAACTTGTTCTTAGGACCTAGTGATGTCACTGGTCTGCCCCGCTCAAATACATATATACATTTTAAAGTTAAAGTTGCTATGACAGCACTTTCAAACATAAAAGTATGACTCGGGAATAAAACACTGTTACTGCATACACTGCATAAATTAAGGCCTCCTGCAATCACGTGACCCGTCCCCCACCAACTAATTTCAATCAACACATTGTGGACAAAAGAAAAAAAACACGACAACAAACTTCCCCTATACAAAACTTTAAATAATAAATCTCTTATAGGGTGGTAACCAGCCAGCTTAACTAGCCAGTCATTTAACTCAACCATGATAGCTGTTTAAACAGGTGCCTTTGCCAGACTTCTTAACCAGATGTCATCACTGTCTGTGTTAGCCTGATCTTATTTTCTTTACAACGATAAGAATACAACATGTACTCTGAGAAAAATTGCCTACAAACGATTATGGAACTTCTTGTAACTGCCAAGTCACGACAAAACTAGGTTTACGACTGCACCTTGTGTACAACCCACCTAACATCTAAAGACATGTACACTGAACAGCACTGAGTATACGTAAATCAACTTGCATTTACCAATTTACATGAACATGTCCATTAATGAGAAAAATCAATAAAAATGCACAACGTCCAGTAGTCCATAGTGCAAAAATGAGCTGACATAAGGCCTACCATAGCTTCTCTTTGACACTGACGCCGACGGCACTTCTGTCTCTTTTTATTGCTCCCTCCGAATTTGGGCTTATCTATGCAGAAATCACACATTCCACAGTCTGCTTTAGATACACAGCCTTTACACCGACCACAGGAGCGCCGCTGCTTCTTTATCACTCTCTGAAACACATGCACACACACGACTGAGCTACAGCAGGAGCCAAAGTGGCCTTAGTGTCCTGGATATGTTGATTTCTCTAAGGTTCTATATGCAACTCTACAGTTTATTTCTAAACTCTCAAACATTGCAGATTTGTTTAGTAATTAGTAAAAAACAAATATGTAGTATTTAATGATAATGTAAAAATGATTAAATGTAGTATTTCATAACCTTAAGGAGTTTAAAGAGTTAAATCTAAAGATCTATATAGGTCAAGGGTATATTGCCCATCACTCTCGTCGAAGAGGATCACCTTTACCATCTCTTATAGATAAGGCTTAAGAAAACTGTAGAATAGAATGAGAAGGGGCTTATTCTATTCCATGCAACCATGTTGAAATCATTATGCTTTTTGTGTCCCATCAAAGCAATATTTAATCAATAACACTAACACAAAACTTCTTACCAACAACCTTACCTCATCATCATCTTCATTATTATTATTATCACCATTGTCATCGATATCATCATCGTCAGTGTTGTCAGTGTTGTCAGTGTTGTCAGTGTCGTCATAATCATCTTCATCATCAAATGGTGAATGCTCATCTGAATCACTGTACTGTATGGCAGACATCTGCAGGATGACACGTTAGGTTTTAAATTTAACGTCTTCTTTTATTACTATTAAGCAACCTGTACATTATTATGTAAACATGACCTGAAAGTGGTGTTTCACAAACCCAATCCCAGAGGAACACTGACCTACACATTACAGTTTATTCAGTAAAGGTTGGCTAATGAGAATATTAGCTGCATCAGGTGAGTTGGGACCAGTGAAAAACTTCATTAAAATGTTACACAAACAACAGTGTCCAAAATTACATCAAGATTATGCACAACATCCCTACTCCTTATATGCACTGAGAAATGTGTAGGAAATAAACTACAAGCTCCTGCCCCCAAATAGTGCGTACAATACTTAAAAAAAAGCCAGTGGGGATTACCCATCCCCCATTTTTGAACAATGTACACCGTGTAAACAGGGCACAATGTATTATGGGGTGTAACTATTAATCAATGTATCAACCAAAATAGTGCATGATACATAAATCTGACACATGAAAATCAACATGTGCTCATTCCACAATACATTTGTGGAAAATTAATGAGGAAGCTGGTTTTGGTTATGACTACATTGCTGTATTTGACCTAAAAAGTTCAAATTATACTCCATACTTCACAGTTGGCATGAGGTACTTTTCCTGGAATGCTGTACTTAGTGGTTAGGACTTTGCCCCTGAGATCAGAAGGTTGCAGGTTCAAGTCCCAGCCCGGGCACCACTGAGGTTCCCTTGAGCAAAGTAACGCCCCCACTTCTCTGCTGCCCGGGTGCTGTTGATAGCTGCCCACTGCTCCACGTGTGCACGTGTGATGGGTTAAATGCAGAATACAAATTTGGTTGTGGGGACTGTGTGCAGTGGTGTATGATGATCGGAGATCACGAATCACTAAAAATCACTAATTCCAGAAGTCCTGCTCTTTGTCTACATTCTCTCTGGCAAACCTCACTCTGAAATTGATGTTTCTCTTCAAGAGAAAAGTTGTGCAGTCTCTTTTGGATTGTAGAGACATTCACATCAATAGTAGAAATATCCTGCTCTAGGTCCTGTGATGACTTCTTTTAGCATCTTGCAGTCAGCTCTCAGGGTGAACTTTCTTGGACAGACAGAGCTTGGCATGTTGGTGGTTTTCCTCCACTTGTAGACTATTTTCTGGACAGAGGAATGGCCGATTGCAAATTCTTTTGAGATCTTTTTAAATCCCTTACCAGACTTATAAGCTGTTATAATCTTTCTAAAGGCCTCAAGCAGCTCTTGATTTCACCAAGGTGTTCACTCTCACCTCAACAGCCAAACTAAATGTATGAGGTTGAAATAGGGAAAACCTAATGCTGAGTACAAAATGCTGAGTAACACTTTTCTAATCATGTGTACCTGATGTGCTACACCTGGGTGTTATAATTTATTCCTCAACATAACATCACATTTTTGTAGAATAACATTTTACAGAAAACCTTTGAAATGTCTTTTGTTCAGTATTATGTGTTTAGTTGTAGTTCTTGTATCTCCTAGGATTGTTAAAATTACGTACGTATTAAAAAATATGTACAAAAATGCTTTTCTTAGGGTGACCCAATTTTTACAATGGATCATATGAATAGGGAGTATTATGGAATGCTTTATTTAATGAACAACCAATGGACTAATAACCAGAATAAAAGAAGCAAGCCTGCATACTACTTTTAAGCCCTCTAAAAATGTATTAAATACTACAATAGATAGAATCTTCACAAAGAGCAACTAAATGTCTAAAATGACCATTAGCAATAATTTCCACAGACATATTAGAGAACTTCAGCAGAACATATAGCAAAACATAATGATAGCACTAAATATCAGAAAAAAGAGTGGTTTAAAAGATGCTAAAAAGATATTAAAAAGGGTTGTGTTTGATTTTATGATTACATAGTATTAATGGTCCTAAAGTATTAATGAAAACATGATCATTTTTAATACAACGCCAAAATCTATTTGAAAGAAAAGGTGCACTTCGCTTACCTTGGATACGGTGGTCATGGTTTCTAATCTTTCTGACAACCGTCTTTCTGGTTTCTAAGAAGAAGAACATGACTTTATTGAACAATCAAATTTACAAAACTTGAAACAATAAGTAATTAAAAAAAAACACTTAATTATTTTGCAACAAATTACCTTTCAAACATTCTGAAAATTATTATTAATAATAAATATTATAAATAAAAGACATTGCTAGATGTTTTATTCAATAATACCCTGCAATTATCTACTAAAGAGTAATCACATTTCAAATATAAGATATTTTGAATATTTTAAATATTATTAAATCAACTTAATCATTAACTTTGATGTTGTAGATGTACGGCATCCTAAAAAATATTTTAAATTAATAAATCTAAATAATTATCTTCATTCATTCATTTTCTAAACTGCTTCATCTATTTCGCGTCGAAGGGGAAGCTGATGCCTACAACAGCAGACCTAGACAGGGAACACCCTGGACAGGAGGGCAACCAATCACAGTCATTATACAATATATATCATTAGATTAGATTGTATACATGTACAGTTAGCTACATACATATATTTTTATAAGTATACACTACTTCCTAAACACTAAGAAGTGGTCAT
>JBBIGC010026580.1:0-12415 GCA_037576955.1 Lepidarchus adonis
ACACACACACACACACACACACACACACACACACACACACACACACACACACACACACACACACACACACATCAACTACTTTATACACACACAAAATATTTAGATGGTTTTTTTACTGCTTTTTTGTATTTATTCTAATAAGAACTTGTGTTTTGCTGCAGAAAGACTCACTTCTGAGATACAGGGGAAAAAACAAAAAACTGCCAAGACTTTTGCACAGTATTGTGTATAGATATATATGTATATATAACGTTTAAAAAATAATTCTGAATGAGATGTGGAATTCCAGCTGGTTTTGGGACATCATAGCAGGTTGTGAGATTATGTGTCATATCCCTGCAAACCTCAGAGCAACTCAATGCAAACTATATTCATATAAAAATACAAGAATAGTATGAAAGTCTTTGGGGAGTGGTTCAGCTGGACAGCCTCTCCTCGTTCTCAGGGCCTTCAGGTTCCTCCTGGAGGTTCTGTGACCGTTCTGTTCCCCAGAAGTGTCCACTGCTTCTGAGCTCCTCTCCTTTCCCCTCTCCTCTCCTTTCGCTGCTTATCTGTGAGGCCAAAGCAGAAGCTTAATGAGGCTTTAGATATACACCAACCAGCAAGTTATACGTCTGTGGCATATAACCAGTCAGGGGTTAGGTGCCTTGCTTCAGGCCACTTCATTTTGGTTCCACAAATCCACTTTTTTAACCATTGGGCCTCAGCTTCCCCAGTCCAGCTAAACCACAAGCTTTTGGACAGTGGGAGGAAACCGGAGAACCTGGAAGAAACCCACACTAACACAGGAGAAGCTGGTACACTCCACGCAGAAAGACACCTGGGGATCAAACTCAGGACCTTCCTGCTGTGAGGTGCCACTCTCTGTGTGTGCAAATGTATTAAAGAAATGTCAGAGTATCTCCACTGTCCATGCACATACGCGTGTAATATAAAGACTCTCAATCTGAAAGCTGCACAATGAGCTCCCATGAAAAACTTCAAATATGTTCATGTCTGGTTTGAATATCTTGGCTTCAATTTTTAAGTCTAAATCAACAACAGAAGAGCTTCTGGGTGGTACAGTATGCACTATCTTGGTAAGAGGAGAATTTAGAGAAAAGAGGGTCAGAAAAAAGCAGAACAAATGGCATACAGAAGTGGGCAGTTGAAAATTTTTCTCCTCTTTTTTATCTTTGGCTAAAACCAGATCATAATTCTGTTTGTCTTTTTAAGAGGCAATAACAAGGGCATCACAAATTGGAATAAACAGCAAGTATGGCCTAAGGAACAGTGCTTGCGATCTGGAATACGGCAACCTGCCACTAGGGTTGGCCAATGTTCTTTCTTCATCTGTTTTTATGGCCAGCGTCGCTCTTATGATATTGAATATTTTGCTTATTACAATATCAGATAATAAATATGACTCCTGAGTGCATAGTAATGTTTTTTTCACCAATACGATATTAAACCATGAGAATTGTTCAAAACTCTTAACCAGTATTGATGCCAATAATGCTCGTCTTGTATAAGAACGAGGGGGAAATGGAGAGGCAGATCCACAGGCAGGTCAGGGATGGGGATGGAGCTGTGGTGAAGAGGAACCTGAGCCCAAAAGCTGTGGCCTAATGGTTTTATACTAAATATATATATAGTATATATAAGTTGTCCCACTTAAAAAGATGAAAAAGTCTGTAATGTTCATCATAGGTTCACTTCAACTGAGACAGAATGTAAAAAAAATCTTGGAAATCACATTGTATAATTTTTAAATATATTTTTTTTCTAATGGTGCAGAAAATAAGTATTTGGTCAAAAACAAAAGTTCACCTCAATCCTTTGTAATATTACCTTGGTTGGTCAAACGTTTACTGTAGGTCTTTACCAGGTTTACAGTCCCTGGTGTTATTAGACAGCTCTCTGGTTTTGGCCATGGTGGAGGTTGGACTCTGACTGTTTGAGGTTGTGGAAAGGTGTCTTTTATACTGATAACGCAGGTTCCATTAATAGAGGTAATGAGTGGAAGATAGAAGAGCTTCTTAAAGAAGAAGTAACAGGTCTGTGAGATCCAGAATTCTTGCTTGTTTGTATGATTTGTATGAAGTATTTTTAATGGTGTATAATGGTGCAAAAAATAAGTATTTAGCGCCTACAATGTGAATTCCTGGATTTTCTTTTACATTCTGTCTCTCACAGTTGAATTGTACCTATGATGAAAATTATAGATATATTTGTCACACTTACATGTTTCAGATCATCAAACAAATTTTAATATTAGACAGATAACCAGAGTAAAACGCAAAATGGAGTTTTAAATTCATATTTCATTTGTTAAGGGAAAAAAGCAATCCAAACATTCCTGGCTATGTGTGGAAAAAGTAATTGCCCCCTAAATTTAATAACTGGTCATGCCACTATTGGCAGCAAGAATGGCAATCAATTGTTTGCTGCTTAACTGGTTAATGAGTTTTTCACATGACTCTGGAGAATATCTGGCTCACTATTCTTTGGAAGGATTCACTTCAGAAGGTTTTTGGGCATTAGTGGCCTGTTGGAAGTCACATCAAATCCTCGCAATTGTAGTTTGGACTTTGACTAGGCCACTCTAAAACTTAAAGTTTTATTTAGGCCTTCAGTCTCTTTTTATGAAATGTGTTGGATGTAGGCCAAAATTTTATCTTATCAGTCTATCGAATATTTTCACAAAAGTGCTCATCATCAAGATGTTTTTTTGGCAAATCTGAGACGATATGGGAACAGGGCAGGGTTCACCCTGGACAGGAGGCCAACACAGAGACAGACAACCATTCACACACACACACACTTATGGGCCGTTTAGAGTAGCCAGTCAACCTAAACCACAAGCTATTGAACAGTGGGAAGAAACCGGAGAACCTGGAGGAAGACAGAAAGGCACCTGTGGACAACACAGGGATCGAACCCAGGACCTTCTTGCTGTGACCACCACACTGTCCATTGTGCTTTATATTGATCAAATAAATCTCTAAAAACAATAACTCTTTAGGCTGATAGTATTCTAGAGTATTCTATATGGTCTACTGATGCAGACTGAACACCTCTGCAGTACCCCAAACATACATTCCAAAGTGTGCTCAGTCTACATTCCTTACATCTTTCTATCCTCTGTTCTCTACCTGCTGTGAAAGAAGCATTTCTGCTGTTTCCTCTTGTTCAGAATTTCTGAAAAGCCACTGAAACTCATTATCTTACAGCCATCTTTTATTAGCTTCCATATTATTCTGACTACAGAGTGTAATAAGCTAAAGTCTTCTGATCTTCACACTGTAAGCCATGACAGTGGAAGATGAATTTGCTCAGGAATGGCTGCAGGCTGAGCCATAATGACAGTGTGTGCTAATAAATTGGTGGGAATTATTTGCCATTACATTTTATTGCCATCAGTCTTCAGCTGAAGGCTATGGGCCTTTTTTTTCGGTTTGAGAGCTCTACTGAAAATATATTTGCACTGTAGAACAGGGGTCAGCAATAATGACATAAACGATAGCTCTTCTCACATATAATGGGTACGAGCAGTTCGTACTGCATAGGTAGTTTAAACACTTTCTTTCTTTCTGGTCATTTGTCTGTGGGTTTGATTCCCAACAGAAGTGCCCTTGAGCTACTGCCCCTGGCTGCCCACTGCTCTGGGTGTGTGTTCTCACTGCCTCAGATGGGTAAAATGCAGAGATGAATTTCCTCTCTGCGATTAATACAGTATATACTTTTTCTAATGGTTGCAATTTGTTTTTGATTACAATTTACAGCATAAAAAATGGGCTTGTAATAGAATGGAACAATATAAATGTCTATCTGGAAAGATGCTTGAACAGGCATATTATGCAGACAGCATGCTGGAAGAAAGGGAAAGCATATATTGGTGATGAAATCCCTCTGTTGAGGCAGACAGTTATCTGTCAGTGTGTCAGTTTATCTGTTCAAAGGTTCACAGTTTTTTGTGTTCAACAGAGTACAGGGTTCCTCCAGTTACGTCAGGGTTTGGTTCTTCTAAATGTGACGTAACTCAAATTTTGATGTAAATGGGAACTCGTGCATGTAATGAAGCTGAAGAGGTTTTATTGAACAGCACTGTGCTTATTTACAGCAGCAACATGAACGTCTCATATTACAGTAAAGCATTTATGAAAACTTTGATCTTTTTAATGATTCAACATTCACCACAGCAGTAACACATTGGAGACGGTGCCTTAACCCAGTGCACTATTAACACCCCAACCGAGCAGCACGAGTGAATCAAGCAGTAATGAACCGAGCATTGTAAGTGAGTCATTCGACACGACTGAGTCATCGGGTGCGGGAGATTCAAACAACCAAGACAATGAGGATGGAGCACTGAACATGGCGATACTCCTGCAGAGGGAATTATTAAGCTGGTTGAAGAGCCGGGAGAGCCACCTGCTTTCACCACAGCTTCGGCGAGGGTGAATTCATTGAGGGGGAAAGCACCGTCGGCTTCACCCATGGCTTCAATGAGGGGAAAGCACCGTCGGGTTCACTCATGGCTTCAATGAGGGGAAAGCACCGTCTGCTTCACTCATGGCTTCATTGAGGGGAAAGCACCGCCGGCTTCACCCATGGCTTCAATGAGGGGAAAGCACCGCCGGTTTCACCCATGGCTTCAATGAGGGGAAAGCACCGCCCGCTTCACCCAAGGCTTCAATGAGGGGAAAGCCCCGCCGGCTTCACCCATGGCTTCAATGAGGGGGAAAGCACCGCCGGCCTCACCCATGGCTTCAGCAAGAGTAAACTAGCCACCGACTTTGCCTACTGCCACAAAAAAGGCAGAGAAACAGTCAAGGCCAAATCGGGGAAAGGCAGAAAAGAGTTGAAGCTGAATCAAAGACACGTCGGGGAAAGGCAGAGTTGAGGCCAAACTGGAGAAAGAGCTGAGGCTGAGACTTCAGCCACAACTTCAGCAGAGGAGCAGAGAGATCGGGAAAGTACGACAAAGACAGAGAATGGAAAGCTAAAACTAAATCATGATGCACTTTTCCCTCGGGTAATGATGCTGAGACTGGAGCTAGCACAACAAAAGCTGAATTTGTCAATTAAAATAGCATAAAAACAAAAGTTCCTTATTTCACCATGAAAGGGTAATTGATCTAGAAAAACATTTGTAGCCTCTGATCTTAGTGTTCATATTTTATCCAACTGTACAAAAACCAACACTGATGTTTTACTTCTGAGACCCAAAGATATTCAAACCCGATGGCATGGCAATTTTGTACAGGCCCATCATATTGCCACACAGTGTCCACCCAAGAGGCAATCAACCAGCTCTGCTCAACAGCCTAATTTATGTCCGGTACAATAAAAGGTGTTTTATCATGGATACGCTGTTTTAAAATGGAGGAAAATCCACTTTTACCCTCACTGAGGCAATGTTTTTTTTAATGGCCACTGGGAACAGACTTAATTGACAGCCTACATATAGATGTCAGCTTTTTTCCCCCAGCCTTCAGAGTGTAGAGACAGAAAGATTCCTCAGAGCCCAACCACCATCTCATCTGTGCTCTATTACTGTTGATTTAGGCTGTTTTGGACTTTGGATTTGATTCGAGGCCGTTTACAGATGAGAGTAAGATGAGAGTCCTTCTATTAGTCTGTCCTTAAATGACACGAGGGAAAGAAATAATCACTGTCTATGTTTGCCATTCTTAATACATACACAAAATTCATTTTAATCTGTTGGTTCAAAGCATATTTCCTCACTGGTCACAGATTTGAACAAAATATGAAGTAAGATTATGATAATTATTCTTTATTAAAGCTATAAAAGGAAATTCAGTAATTTTTGAGTTTGTATTATTAGATGCTCCATTATTCATTATTCATCATTTCATTATTATGAAATGCTTCACTCTAGAGAAGCCAGAATTGTTCACAGTGATGCCGCATGGAACCAGACATCTGAAAACTACATTGCATTTTTACAGTAGAATTAAAGATGATTTATGTCTGAAATATCTATTCATGGCAAAATATAAGTGGCTGTATGTGTGTTGTAGACATTGTGGTTACTGGTTTCACCCTCAGCACCACTGTCTAAGGTCGACAATGTTGTATTTTACACACATGGAAAGAATAAATATGGGCAAAGTGGCCTAATAATTAAGACATTGACCTTGTGATCAGAGGGTCTCTGTCCAGCCCAGTCCCCACTGAGGAACCCTTAATGGTACCATTCCAATACCCTGCTCCCTGGGTGCTGTTGATAACTGTGGTTGCTCCATGTGTGGTGGGGTCAAAGGTCATAGTGGATTTTTTGTGGAAACTGTATATCTGTCCTTTTGGGGAACTGGGGACTGAACAAACCAAACACTGAATGTCTTCTATGATTATTGATCCATTTCTCCATGTCGTTCACTGATAGTCTGTCAACCATGTGTGTGTGTGTGTGCGTGTGTGTGTGTGTGCGTGCCGGCTCTAATCTAACTGTGTAATGAAATAACACAAGATTGATCCCATTCTCCTGAATATAGAGCTATAATGCAGCTGAAATAATAGTGTAAATGTACTAAATAATGTGCTTTGTGGGTTAAAAGTCTGTACATATTAACCACTGAATTATGCATTAAGTTTTGTAGTTTCACTACACTAAAAATGCTCATTGCTAGTGATGTCTGGATGGTAAAGCATTGTAGGTCAGACAAGATTATTTATATAGTATCTTTCATACACTGGAAATGAGAAAAAAATACTAAGAAAATTAATATTAAAAGCATATAAAGGTGACAGAAATAAAAAAAACAATAGATTAAAGAGATAATAAATGAACTGAAAACTGAGAAGCAAGGCAAGGTAAGGCAAGTGTGAGATTAGAATAGAGTTACAGGGAAGAAAAGTGCAGAAAGAGTCAGGAGAGAAATAAGTTACAGAATTAGAAATAAAATAAAGTAAAAAAATGAAAGACTTAAAATTAAAGATTTAAAGATTAGGACAATCCTTCAGAATGTGTAGACACTGTCAGACCCACATTGATTTTCCATATGTGTCACTTTCATTGACATTCAGTCAGGTTCCTGCTAAGGGCAGCACTTTTATCCCATTTTTCCCCTCATGCTTATTTCCTCAACCAGTGTTTCTTTCTTTGAATGTGGTAGTCACCCCTGTGTCCAGATTATATTCACACCCTGTCATCGGATGAAGGGTAGAGGCTGGTCTCACTCCTGAAGAGGGTCTTATTACAATGAGCAGGAACCAATAGTGCAAAATGAAAGAAAAATGCACAAGGAGTAAAAGAAGGACATCCTTAGTTCCATGCACTGGCTACATGTGTTACAAGTTAGTCTTTATGTCATTTTTACAGGTCTCTCAATGGCTTAACATCTGATATGCTGCAGCCAATCAGACCTCTCAGACTATTAAGAACAGGTCAGTTGTTCTTAGGTGAGGCCCTGGAATCAGCATCAGGAGCGGCAAGGCCGCGAGGACATGGCTCCAGATCACAGTCTGAGGTGCAGGTTGCCTAGTGATTAGGACCTTGGCATCAGAAGGTCGCATGTTCAAGTCCCAGCCCAGGTACCACTGAGGTACCCTTGAGCAAGGTGCTGCCCCTTCTTCACTGCTCCCCAGGTGCTGTTAAATAGCTGCACACTGCTCCATGTGTAATGGGTTAAGGCACATTTTGTGCACTATGTGTGATGGACTCATCATAATGACAAATAGTCACCTTACTTTCATAAAAACACTGGCATCCAACGCACAGACTCATCAGGTAAGAAAGTTGTGTAATGAATATAGTTTAGCCCCACATTACAGGCCTAGTGGATGGGACCGTTCAAAGGTTGCAGTTGCTAGGGAACGGTCCCATCCAGGTCCCATCCAGTCCCAGTCCAGGCACCAGCCAAGATAGTGTCCCGTTACACTGTTTCCTGTGCTCTTGTTATAGCTTCTTGCTGATTGCTCTGGTTTGTCTGCTGATTTTACATCTTTAAAATGATGTGCTAAACTAATGTGTTAGAGAAAATGAGCACAAAAAAGACAGACGACTCTTTGAGGAAATGAAACCCTAACACTAATCTTCATGTTTCTTTATTTCAATTCTACATCATATTTTAATACATTTTCTTTCCTATTTATACTCAATTTATCTTTGTAACGCTCATTGAATGACTTTTGTGTGTGATAATGTGCAGAAGGAATAAGCTTGCCTTGCCTTTACATGCTACACCTTAGTCCTGATTATTACCAAAGTAGAAATAAAATTAAAAACATCATCCGGTATAGTGGGTCTTATCGCGTGATTCAGATAAATTAGTTCTTGCTTTTGTAACTTTTAGGTTGGATTATTGTAATAATACTCTCTGGATGTACAGGTAGGTATACAAACAAGCTCCAGTTAGTCCAGAATGCAGCAGCAACCAGAAGATATGAGCACATCACCCCCATTTTATCTAATCGGCACTGGCTCCCGATCAAACATCGCATTGATTATAAAATACTGTTATTAACCCATAAAGTGCTGAATGGTGTTGCACCACAGTATCTGTGTAAACTCTCAGTCCCTTATAATACACCACACCTACTTAGATTACAAGAAAACATATATGTTTAGTGAAGCTTTCTGTTAGTTCTAGACAAGGGGCAGATCCAGAAGGTTCTCAGGCATAGAGTGTTCTGGTAAACTGGGATGTTTGGATGCTAATTGTAAGTCACTGAGGCCCATCTGTACACAAAGAACTGTCCATGCCTCTTTAAACTGAAAGTATTATTACTTTATTGTTTTATTTATTTACTTTAACTGTCTGTTATCACTCTCTGGTGTCGACCAGAGGAGAATGGGTTCACCTTCTGAGCCTTGGTTCCTCACAAGGTTTCTTCTTACAGTTTAGGGAGTTTTTCCCACCTTTGGCTCATTAAGGGTCTAAACCCAGATTCTGTAAAGCTGCTTTGTGACAACGTTCGTTATAAAAGCTCTTTAGAAATTAAACTGAATTTAACTGAATTAGCCTGAATTGGTTCCTCTACTGTCCATCACCTGGTTCCATTAACAGTAGCTCAAATGTGAACAATAAATTGTGAGCTCTCGTTTACTGGCCTTTGATTTATTAAAATATTTTCAGTAACAGAGCATGGGTGTGAGATGATTCATTGCCTCCCACCTGCAAAAGTGAGCTGCATCTCATATCAAGTGACAGCTCATTAAACCCTCCATAGAGCCAAATGAAATACCACTCTAAAAGCCCTGAGAATGAAATAGGTGCAAAGGTGACAAAGGGTAAAGGGTTTGCATTGGAAACAGGAGAGCATTCCATCTTTATCCCGCCGATATTTCAACAACAGTAACAGCACTTCCCGAGAACAGACGGGACTCATACTGAGATTTTAACTGGAAAGGAAAGCGATACAAATGAAAAGCATGTGGAATGGATCTATCAGATGCTTTGGTCTGGGGAGTTCCCGCACTTACAGCTTTAATCTTGTTATTAGAGAAGCAAGAATCTGAAGAAAAGTCCAGGACAGTATATAATAAAGATCTGCAGCTGTTTTACTTATATTCCTTATTTAAAAATGTACATTTTTAATTTTATGTATTTTTTGTAGAGGCAGCCGTAGCCTAATGTTAGTGAAGTGGGTTTGTTTACTGTCATATACAGTAGTAGAATGTAGTTAATACTGGAGTCCCACCAGATACACTGTGTTGTGAGATGTGGCGTGTTTCATGGGGAGCCATGCATAATAGACTGTGTAATGTTTGGAGCGGAGAACGGGTGGGTAATGCATACACCGGACACTTTGCACATTGTGGCAAGGGCAAGAGGCGAGGATGGGGGCTTAACGAGGTAAATAAAACGGAAGGAAAACTGTTCTGCAGCCTTTTATGGCAAGATGCGAGTTTGGTGAGGTAACGTGATTTTACTGTATATTAGGGCATACAATTTCATTAACATTTTAAATGATTTTTCATAGAATGAGATGTAAAATATTTGGTTTGCCGTGAACTGTTACTCTAAAAGTTCCCAGACAGAACATTTTCACATGAAATAGTGATGACGATGCTGCCAGAGACAGCCTGACTAGAATTTTGAGAATTATTTGTTACAAACTATTCTCAGTGGAGGGGTACATGCAGGGCGTTTCGAGGCAAAATTTTAAAAAATAGTTTATATTCACTACTTTACTGTCATCAACATTTGACAGAAACAATCCAAATGCACGTGAAGCTTAGCTGGGTCTGGAGAGGAGAAAAATATGTATTTGTGTTGGAAATGTGATGTCTGGTTCCATTCACTACCACTATAAAGAAATCCAGGTCTTAAAATTTTTCTATAATTAACAGTTTCACACCAAACCTGCTCTGGGCGACCATCTACTCAACCCAGTTTGGACTGACCTCTGGAACTGAACATCATACCCCTCCAAACACACATACACATACACATACACACACTTCCCATTCATCTGAAAGCAATAACAATTGAAGTGAAATGATAAAAAGAGAGATGAAGAGTAATCTGTGTGCATGCAGTGGAATGTCTGAAGATGCCATACGGCCTCAGCATCGCACATGGCTGCCATTAAGAGAGGTTGATGGCTGCTCTGAATGGCGGCAGGGAGAAAAGAGCTGTTTTTATGTTTTCTTTTTTTCCCTTACTCTTAATGCCATCTGATCTGCCAACGATAATGATAATTGCCCCAAACAAATGTTTTCCAGTGCCGCATCAAGCAGGACTAAAAAAAGGCCTAGCTGCTAAAACAGAGAAAAGCTTAGCTACATCGCCATGGCTTTTCTATGTTTGGATCTTACGTTTCATGTAATGTGCAGGACACTGAGATGAAATTGGGAGGCCCAAGTGCATTGTTACAGGAATACAGCCATGGGCATCAGTGTGGTTTAAAAAGTTCTGGGAACGGCTTGTTCTTTTGTTTGGTAGGGTCTTATTTACTCCTCCTGTGTACTGCATAACCTGAAAATACATGCTTAAATAACAAAGCTGTAAAAAGGTTTTAAATAAAGTTTTAATTGAATAAAGTGAATAAAAACAGGAGCAAGATATTTTAACACATCCATCAAAGAAACAAACAAATGTGTTATTTTCTTAATTTGCATCCTGGAGCAGTGTAGGTTCATGAACACAAGCGTAAGAAATACCAGCATTGGAAACTGTATAATGGATTAGCAGTTGTCTACAAAGCCAAAACCCTTCTTGATCTACAGGCTTTTCCTCAACGCCATGATGGCCAGTGGGCTACTTAGCTTTCACAATGGCATAAAAAAATAGTTGAAAGTAGTAGAGTGTGTAAAATATACTACACTCTCACACACTGGGCAGATGCAGCCTTAGTGCAGTGCATTTGTGAATGCTCCTGGAACCAGCAGAAGGCTGAGGATGGTACCTAACCCCCTGCTGCCCCTTGGGCACTGCTACAGTGGCAGACCACTGCTCCGGGTGTGTGTTCTCACTGCCATGGAAGAGAAAACTGCAGAGTACTTCGCCCCAGGGATTCATACTGTATAAATTATTATTGTACATGAAAATCTGTTAGAACTGACATTAAGTGCTCAATTAAAAAAAAAAAGGTCAATACAATACCACTCAAGTCTTAAAATTTGAAGTAGAAATATTCTCAAGTATTCTAAAGGAAACAACATAAACCCAAAAAGATTAGATGAACAAATTCAAACATCAAAAATATAAAATATAAATAAAAACCCTCAGTTCCTATACTTATAAAGATTGGACATTCTGAGAGTTTCTGAGAATCTATCCAGCTTTTATACTTTCACTCAGGTTGTTTTCTGAAAAAGCATTTTTACTTGAAATTCGACATTATTTTACGATCAACAAGAAAAAAAAAACCTCTCACCTTTTGGACACCTCTTTTTCATACGACACTTTCTGGTCTCACTCAGAGGAGGACAAAGTGAGGACAGATCCTCGGGTATTCTCCAGGACAGCACACGGGTCCTATTCTGCTGCCCCCACCTGACTCCACAGCTTAGGCCGTTGTGTAGACATGGGCTCCATTCACCCCAGTGACCAACAGGACTGTACACACAATCCTCTGGAGAACAGAGAGACAGAATATAGTGCAACTGACATGTGCAGTTAACTTTGAACCAAACTTTTTGCTTCTTAGTGTCAAAATGTCTGATTGGAACAGCCAACAGTCTACAATATTCTCAGGTTCCTCTCAAATGGAATGGCATTTAAAAAGAACCTGCTGTTGTTGAAGACAGGCTATTATTCGCCTCGGAGACGGAATGCTGATGGGTATTTACAGCCACAAAATATAGGCAACAACATTGGATGAATATTTCAGGATTATTGAAATTATCAGTACAGCAGTACACTGTATGATTAAAGCAGTATACTGTATTATTAAAGCAGTATACTGTATTATTAAAGCAGTATACAGTATTATTAAAGCAGTATACAGTATTATTAAAGCA
>JBBIGC010026623.1:0-12414 GCA_037576955.1 Lepidarchus adonis
TGTGTGTTTGTGCGTTTGTGTTTGTGTGTATGCGTGAGTGTGTGTATATGTGTGTGTGTGTGAGTGTGTGTGTGTGTGTGTGTGTGTGTGTGTGTGTGTGTGTGTGTGTGTGTGTGTGTGTGGGGCATGTTACAGCAGAGTGGTGTGTTTATCTTCTTGTTGTTTTTCCACAGCAAGACGGCAGCAGCAGGTTTAACTCTTTGCACACCCAGCACCAGATGCTGAAGGTCAGTATGGCCTGGGGGCTGTTGTTTGTTTGTTTGTTTGTTTATTCAGTCAAAAAATATTCCAATATTTCAGTTTTATGTTTTATTTAAATTATTTTGTTCTCATTAATTTACACTCAGTTCCCCATAATGACATGTCATCACAGATTATTAGACACGTTTGTCTTTGTCTTTGAATTCACATTTGGTAGCAATAATCTTAATCACTGATTAGATGTTTCTACAACTTGATTGAGGTCCACCAGTGGTAAATGAAATCACTTGGAAAGGCACACACCTCTATATAAAACCTCATAGCTGAAAATGCACATCAGAGCAAAAACCAAACCATGGGTTCGGAGGAACTCTGAGACAGTGGCCTCCATAATTCTCAAAAGGAGGAAGTTTGGTGCAACCCAGAGCTGACCTCCTGGTCAAACCTGAACAATCGAGGGAGAAGGTCCTTAGTGAGAGAGGCGACTAAGAACCTGAAGGTCACGTTAATTGAGCTCCAGAGTTGCAGTGTGGAGATTGTACTCAGTTCCAGAAGGACAATCATAACTGCAAACTTTAACTGATCTGGGCTCTATGGCAGTGTGGCAAGATGGAATCCTCTACACCAGTGGTCCCCATCCACCGGGCCGCAGACCGACACTGGGCCATAGAGCATTTCCAACCGGGCCGTTAAATCTTAACATTATTGTTAAACTGCTTGTACTTCGCTTTCGAGTTTTGCTTTTCTGCCGCGTCAAAGAGACGAATTGGTTTAGAAGAAAAACAGCACTGGTTCTGTTATTGATTTGTAACATCACTATTTATAACTGTTATTTATAACCTCAGTTTAAAATAAAGAGTTTGTTATATTACACTTTGGGTTAAAATAGTCTTTGCTATGTTAACAGCTGGTTCTGTGTTAAACTTCTGTTTGAAATAAAGTTTGCTATATTATACTTATACTTAAATTTGGCTGAATTCATTATATTGCTGTTATTTTATGCAATATAGGACATATTTGATCATTTATGCAGTGATATTCAGAGGAAAATTCAAGGTATCAAAATATATATTGTGTATCGCGAAAATAGCCTAAAGTAGATTATTTTCATGCCATATCGCCCTTACCTGAAGGACTTTAAGAAAAATACAAAAATATATTTAATGAAAACCTGTTCAACAGTGCTCAGGGTCTGATTACTTAAGAAAAATTTATATTCTTTCCTTTTCAATAAATGTACAAAATTCAGTGTTGACAGTGGTACTGAGTGTAGATTAATGAAGGAAGAACAATTGTAGCATCAGGGGGTATGAATACTTTCTGAACCCACTGTATATTAGAACTCTCTTTTCTACTAATTTTATTAGAATGCCATTCTAAATAGTAAATTGATTAAAACTTTGTTTTGGTATAAATATTGAACTCTATTCTGAATGTGTTTCTGTCATTTTTGAATGTAAGCTGTTTATTCCTGAATGGTATTGTACAGTATTACAGTAGATGACTGTGTGTGTGTTCAGACGCAGCACGAGGAGCTGAAGAAGCATTATTATGAGCTGCAGGAGCAGCACCAGGCTCAGGGTGACGATCACAGTAAGGTCCTCGACCAGCATCGGCAAAAATACGATCAGCTACAGCAGACCAAAGAACTGGAGGTATCCAAACTGAAAGGTGATCCTCTCTTTTACTCATCTTCACCTGCTCCCATGGAGTTTTATTATTTTTACACTTGCAGACTATCAAACAAATGCTAGTATTATTAACGTTGCTTTTACATAATGTTTGCTGTCCTTTACTTTTTCCGTTATTTAAGATATTAAGTCACGAATAAATCTTGCAGTAATGTTCCATCTGCCTTTTCTAGTGCAGTAATATTCACTGCTCAAAAAAGGGAACACAAAAATAAGACATAGTATGAATGAAATGTTCTTATTAAATACTTTGTTCTTTACGTAAATGAATGTGCTGACAAAAAATCACACAAACATAAATGTATCAACCCATGGAGGTCTGGTTTTAGTCACACTCAAAATTAAAGGAAAAACACACCACAGGCTGATCCAACTTTGATGTAATGTCCTTAAAACAAATCAGAATGAGGCTCAGGAGTGTGTGTGGCCTCCATGTGCCTGTATGACCTCCCTACAACATCTGGGCTCCTGATGAGGTGATGCATGGTCTCCTGAGGGATCTCCTCCCAGACCTGGACTAAAGCATCCACCAACTACTGGACAGTCTGTGGTGTAACATGGCGTAGGTGGATGGAGCGAGACATGATGTCCCAGATGTTCTCAATTGAATTCAGGTCTGGAGAACGTGCGGGACAGTCCATAGCGTCAATGCCTTCGTCTTGCAGGAACTGCTGACACACTCCAGACACATGAGGTCCAGCGTTGTCCTGCATTAGGAGGAACCCAGGGCCAACACACCAGCATTTGGTCTCACAGGAGTCTGAGGGGCTCATCTCAGTACCTGATGGCAGTCAGGCTTCCTCTGGAGAGCACATGAAGTGCTGTGTGGCTCCCCAAAAAATGCTCCACACCATTACTGACCCACTGCCAAACCGGTCATGCTGGAGGATGTTGCAGGCAGCAGAACGTTCTCCACGTTCTCCAGACTCTGTCACGTCTGTCACATGTGCTCAGTGTGAACCTGCTTTCATCTCTGAAGAGCACAGGGCACCAGTGGTGAAATGGCACCAGTGGAGAATTTGCCAATCTTGGTTTTCTCTGGCAAATGCCAAACGTCCTGCACAACCCCCACCTGTGGACATCGGACCCTCATACCAACATCATGTTGTCCGTTTCTGATCGTTTGAGCAAACACATGCACATTTGTGGCTGAAGGTCATTTTTCAGGGCTCCGGCAGTGCTCCTCCTGTTCCTCCTTGCACAAAGGCGGAGGTAGCGCTCCTCCACGTCTCCTGATGTACTGGCCTGTCTCCTGGTAGCGCCTCCATGCTCTGGACACTACGCTGACAGACACATCAAACCTTCTTGCCACAGTTCACATTGATGTTCATCCTGAATGAGCTGCACTACCTGAGGCACTTGTGTGGGTTCTAGACTCCGTCTCCTGCTACCACTAGAGTGAAAGCACTGCCCGCATTCAAAAGTGACCAGAACATCAGCCAGAAAACAGAGGAACTGAGAAGTGCTCTGTGGTCTCCACCTGCAGAACCTCCTTTATTGGGGATGTGCTGCTAATTGCCTATAATTTCCACCTGTTGTCTATTCCATCTGCACAACAACATGTGAAACTGATTGTCAATCAGTTACATTCTATTGTTTAAGTTTTCCCTTTATTTGAGCTGTGAACATTCCTCTGACAGAAAGGGGTCAGCAGCATGAGAGGACCTATTACATGTCAGGCAGGTGGTGTTAATGTAATGGCTGATCCGTGTGAGTGTGAATGGGTATGTATGAGTTAATGCAATGCTGAATCTCTCTGGTCTTTAGAAAATGTTTATAATCTGCGGGAGGAGAATAGGCAGTTGAGGAAAGCTCATCAGGAGATCCACATGCAGCTTCAAGATACAAAGGTAAGGCCTAGAAGAACTATGGGTAAAGTAGTTCAGCAGAAAAATGTGCAAATATAGCAAACTTTTTACCAAAAAATCTAATTAAATAAATAAATAACAATTTCCACTCTTACCCTCAGTGTTGGCGAATGGCCAAGGCACGAGGTTAATTTCTTTAGTTTCATCCCACAGTGGTGGAAATCTAAAGGTAGCCTGTTTTATAATAATAATATTAATAATAATAATCATTATTATTATTATTATTATTATTCATTTTGTTTAAGGTGCCTCTCAAGGCACTCAAGGACACCTTACAACAATAACAAGAGTAATAATAAGAACATATAATGAAACATAACAAAATATAATAACCAAACATATTATGTAGAACTATTAGTTTAAATATGTATTTTTAACCTACATTTTAAAACCGCTCTCATCAATAATACACAAGTAATGTTATTTTAAAGCAAATACTATAATACTTTTTTTTAAAAATTACTATTAAGGTAAAAAATCTGCACATATTCTTGTATTCTATTTAAATATTTTACTTAAATATATACAGTCAGACCTCGTTAGCTCGCCCCAGGGCTGGGCTCTAAATTTGGCGAGAGGCGGGGTTGGTGAGCTATCGTAATGGGGGTAAATACATGGAAGGAAATTTGTCCTGTAGCCTTTCATGGCGAGAGGTGGGGATGGCGAGCTAACGGGGTTTGACTGTATGCAGTAGAGGGCAGTGTTGTACTAATCATCTCTGATCAAGCACAGAATGTTGCTGTAACGCTGCAGTTGTTGCCTCATTTACATACACATTACTGCCACATTGGCTGAAACACTGCAGTTGGGGGTGTTGTAGGTGCTGAACTGGGCTGGTCTGTACTGGTGGAACAGTTTAAATAATACAGTTATGTTATGTGTCATCATTAATAGAATGCTTATGCTACAAGATGTCACCAGTGCATATTGTCACATGCCATATAACAATATTTCAATGCATTGCTACTATGCATTGAATATGCATTAATATTTCCCTCACAGCAGTAAGGGTGTGTGTTTGTGCTCTCAGGTGAGGTGACATGGATGCCATGAGGAAACCAGCCTAAATTATTCTTAGTTCTAGTTTAGACACAGGTATCGTGATTTGAAAGAAAGATGTAGTAGATTGGACTTTCTGATTTACAACAAACATGTAACTTAGTGGATTCTGATCCTCATCCAGTCCATGTCTCTCTTTTGCTCTCACATTAATATTTCACACTAAAAAACTCATTTTAGAATGTTCTCCATGCTGCATATTGGTTATGGATATGAATTCTGAGTTCTGCCTGTAGTCTTTGTGGCTAAATGTGCGAACTGCTCTTGAATTGAAGTGGTTTTGTATAAAACAGCTGGTTGTGCTTGATTTTGAGCTTTGTCTGTGATGACCCCCCTTTAGCAACAGCACAAGGATTTAAAAGCAACCCATGATCAGCTTGTGTTGACACTGGAGGACCACAAGAGTGCGCTTGCCGCAGCCCAGGTCAGGGCATGTTTGCCTGGTTGAGCTGTGTGTGAGTGTGTCTGTGTGTGGGTGTGAGAACTCTGCTCCTGCACTTTCTTTTCAGATGCATGTTCCTGTGGCTGATAATGAAACAACCTGGAGCTTTACATTCTCATCCTGGTTTTTGATTCGCTTTCATTTCTTCAAGAGCATTCATTGTTTTTACATTTTTATTATTAATCTTGGAATGTTTCCTTTTCCTGTTAATCTTCCATTAGAACATATTTTTAAGAACGTCTAGAACCTCCATTAGAAACTGGAACTCCATGCACTTGCAGATTGACATCAAGAAAAACATTCTTCAGTATGAACAAGTCCTGCATTCTCCAACAAACACCAGTGCAGTCTGATTAATACCAGCATTCAACAACAAACACCAGTACAGTCTGATAAATACCAGCATTCAACGACAAACACCAGTACAGTCTGATAAATACCAGCATTCAACAACAAACACCAGTACAGTCTGATAAATACCAGCATTTACCAACAAACACCAGTACAGTCTGATAAATACCTGCATTCAACAACAAACACCAGTGCAGTCTGATAAATACCAGTAGTTAACAACAAACACCAGTACAGTCGGATACATACCAGCATTCAACAACAAACACCAGTACAGTCTGATAAATACCAGCATTTAACAACAAACACCAGTACAGTCGGATAAATACCAGCATTCAACAACGAACACCAGTACAGTCGGATAAATACCAGCATTCAACAACAAACACCAGTGCAGTCTGATAAATACCAGCATTCAACAACAAACACCAGTACAGTCTGGTAAATTCCAGCATTCTCCAATAAACACCAGTACAGCCTGATAAATACCAGCATTCAACAACAAACACCAGTATTGTCTGATAAATACCAGCATTCAACAACAAACACCAGTACAGTCTGATAAATACCAGCAGTTAACAACAAACACCAGTACAGTCGGATACATATCAGCATTCAACAACAAACACCAGTACAGTCTGATAAATACCAACATTCAACAACAAACACCAGTACAGCCGGATAAATACCAACATTTAACAACAAACACCAGTACAGTCTGATAAATACCAGCATTTAACAACAAACACCAGTACAGTCAGATAAATACCAGCATTCAACAACAAACACCAGTACAGTCTGATAAATACCAGCATTCAACAACAAACACCAGTACAGTCTGGTAAATACCAGCATTCTCCAATAAACACCAGTACAGCCTGATAAATACCAGCATTCTCCAATAAAAGCCAGTACAGCCTGATAAATACCAGCATTCAACAACAAACACCAGTATTGTCTGATAAATACCAGCATTCAGCAATAAATCCAACATTCTACTTCAAAAATCAACAAAACAAAACACAGGGATAAGAGACCACATGCAGCATAGACTTTGCTGAACGCCCTGAGGAAAGTTCAGTCTGGGTGTTGAGGTCAGTCCACAGTCGGGTTGATAAACTAGACGTGAGGACCTGTAAGATGTGTAGAAACCTTAGACTTTCTGGTGGATTAGGCTGTTGAATCTACAGTAAATTTGAGGAAAACTGACTGTAATAGTGAAACTGTTATTAGAGCTACTATAAACACTGAAGGGAGAACATTTCTACCTATTTATTAATGAAGTGTGTTTGTTTTATGTGGTATTAAATAACTGAATGGTAATGACTCTGCTTAAAGTCTTTTCTGCTGGAATTGGTTTGACACTACTAAAGGCATTTCTTGGCCCAAAGCTTTCTCATGTATGTTGGATTTTCAAGCCTTGCCTTCGCTTTTTGCTTTATTTCCTTCTTTTTGGCTTTTTGCTTCTCGTGGCTTATCTCTGCTCTACTAACATTAATATAACGTCCCCGTCATTAGTGTGTTCATGTGCATTCACTGTCCAGTCTGTCCATGTTAGTCACCCTAAATCTCATTATAATTATTATTAATTACTAAGAATTAATCATTATTGTTTATTATTGTTGAGATGTTTTTTATTGATGATGTAGAGAGAAGGTAACATTTTGCTTAAGTAATCTTTTCTGAGCATGGTTCCCTAGTACATAGTACATGCATTAGTCCTCCCTAGTTCCCGAAGAGGGAGCAAGTGTCTAAGTGTCTGTGTGGGTTGTAGGTCCAAGTGGATGAATTCAAGCAACTTAAAGAGACTCTGAATAAGATGCCAAGCCTGAGGCAGCCAGAGGAACTCCCTGTAGCAGGCCTGCAGGCCCAAC
This sequence comes from Lepidarchus adonis, assembly GCA_037576955.1. Lineage (NCBI taxonomy): Eukaryota > Metazoa > Chordata > Actinopteri > Characiformes > Lepidarchidae > Lepidarchus > Lepidarchus adonis. Next base: position 7,487 of record JBBIGC010026623.1, read on the forward strand.
CACCTCAGATCAGACAACCTGAGGAGCACAAGGACACAGAGTCTCAGGTACTACTGCCTGAAAGCTCAGGCACCATTTAGCATGACCAGTAGAATCATCATCTTAGAAACTGCAGGCATCCAACATTCTCCAACAAACACCAACAAACCCAACATTCTCCAACACCAACAAACGTAACATTCTCCAACAAACCCAACATTCTCCAACAAACACCAACAAACCCAACATTCTCCAACACCAACAAAATTCACATTCTCCATCAAACACCAAGAAAACCCAGCATCAGCAAAACCCAATGTTCTCCAGCAAAGAACAAACACTGTACTCTCCAGCAAACACTAATGAACACAACATTCCCAACAAACACACGCCAGAATTCCCCAACACCAACAAAATTAACATTCTCCAACAAATACCAACAAACATAACATCAAACACCAGCAAAACCCAAGGTTCTCCAGCAAGGAACAAACACTGTACTCTCTAGCAAACACTAGTGAACACAACATTCTCCAACAAACGCAAACACACACCAGAATTCCCCAACACCAACAAAAATAACATTCTCCAACAAATACCAACAAATGTAATGTTCTCCATCAAACACCAGCAAAACCCAATGTTCTCCAGCAAGGAACAAACACTGTACTCTCTAGCAAACACTAGTGAACACAACATTCTCCAACAAACACTCACCAGAATTCCCCAACACCAACAAAATTAACATTCTCCAACAAATACCAACAAATGTAACGTTCTCAATCAAACACCAGCAAAACCCAATGTTCTCCAGCAAGGAACAAACACTGTACTCTCTAGCAAACACAAGTGAACACAACATTCTCCAACAAACACACATCAGAATTCCCCAACCATCTTCAAAAATCATTCTTCTGGAACAACTTATTGACTATCTTATGCCTACTACGCCTCCTGGGGCATAAGCCGCCGATGAGAGATCTCCATGCGTCTCGGTTCTTGCTGTCTCCAGGTAGATCCCATCCTCTTGGTGTCGGCCTCAAGCTCTCGGCGCCACGTTTCTGGGCCGTTCTCTGCTCCTCTTGCCTTGGGGATTCCAGGTCAACGCTTGTCTGGTATTGCTGGAGATTGGCTTTCAGAGTGCATGACCGATCCATCTCCAGCGTCTTCTCAGGATCTCATCAGGAGAACTGACTTGACATTAGAGTTGAATAGTCTGATCTTGGTTTGCAGAGTCACCTCCTTTGAGTTCCAAACATTCTTCAGCTGTAGGAACGCGCTGCTCTTGCCTTTAGTATTCAGGCTTTTACTTTAGCGTCGGTTCCACCCAGCTTGTCGACGATACTTCCCTGATAGTGAGGCACAAAGTGGAATCCTTCAGTTATCTGGGGGTTCTCAAACAAACAAACCCAATATTCTCTCATCTATATAAATAAAAGAGGATGTCTGTCTGTCTGTCTGTTCGCTATGTGTTTCCATACAGCTGCACGGATTGTGACCAAAGTTGGTGCATAGCTGCATCTCCTGCTCCCGAAGCCGTAGTGTTGCTTCCGGTTGCGTCCGACACGTCGTTTTCTCATTAGCGAACCCTGCAAGTGCTCACACACATATACACTCCCACACACAACACACACACACACACACACACACACACATATACACCCCCACAGGAAAAACTGCCAACGTCGTCTATAAAGAAGAGCTGTAACCGTCCCCCATCAGTTTCACCTTCCGGAAATAAAATTTCTATTGTGTCTTTTTACACTAAGTTTTCCCTTTATTTGGACGAGCGTCACCTGCTCTGTTCCTTTACCTACAAATCCTGCTGTTACCATGAATTCCCAGTTCCACATTTCCCCTTCTCTGGGTACTAGCAACGCCGGGTTCCCTGCAAGTTTTAAATACAATCAAAAACATTTTCCTGTAAGCCCAACAAAACCCAACACGAACAGACTTAACATTCACCTGTGAACACCAACAAATCGAACATTCTCTAGCAAAACCTAGCACACTTCAACACATTCAACCAATAGAGAAAAACAACATTTTCAAACTGCCACCATTGAGGAAAAAACACCTACAAAACCCAACACGCTTGATAATGTTCTGTCTCCTGCAGTTGGACCACCAGGACAAGAAACCGGCAGAGCGAGAGGTGCAAGGAGCACAGGAGGTGAGGAATCAGGATTGGGCAGATGAAGACATGGATCACAAACCAGAGGAGCCTGAACATGAAGAACAGGAGAGAAATCCAGAGCAGAATCAGCCAGATGAGAACGCGATACACAGGGATCAGCATGGCACACATCTGGTAAGACTCCAGATTTAAACTGTCCTGATAATGCCATAAACACTCCATAGCATTTAATGGAATCTAATCTCTGTGAAATTTAATTACTGTGTAGAAGAGAACTGTATTTATTTGCAATTTATTCACTTTATTTCTCATTTATTTTATCACCGTCATCCATACAAACCAAACTGGTTCCTAACCACTGTCTGACTGTCCATGTCATTAACACGGCCCTAGAGTTGATGCAGTCTGTCTGTCTGTCTGTCTGTCTGTCTGTCTGACCTCAGGGCATCCCCACTGAGCATCTGAAGTCTGCATTGGAGCAGCAGCAGGAGCAGCAGCGTTTGGCTAAGCAGTTGGCTGAGGAGCGGCGGCAGCTCCATCTGCGGCAGGAGGAGCTCCAGAGACAACAACTTCAGCAGCAGAGAGAGAGGGAGGAACGAGTGAAGCTGGAGAGAGAGAAAGAGGAACAACAGCACAGAGAGGCTGATCTCAGAGAACAGCAGCTCAGAGAGGAACACCTCAGGTTCAAACACACACACACACACACACACACACACACACACAATGTATTAACAGGTAAAAAACTACTAAAGCCTGAAACTGCAGTGTGGTGGCTGTAAGTCTGACTGTACAAATCAGATTTGGACACTTGTAAGTGGAAATTGGACCACTCAACACTCAAAATCAGATTTCAGAAATAAATCTGATCTATCAGTACTCCAGCATCACAAAACCTTACGAACACACTATTTGTAGCAGCAGTTTCCCGGGAAATTGAAGTGTAGACACTGAGGTCATTAATCCTGCTTCCTCATGAAAGCAGCACCTGAGCAACTAACGTCCAGATGTAGCTAGTGGGTGGACCTGGAGAAAGTGAAGTGAGTGACTATTGGTCATTGTGAAGATTGTGACCTCTGCATTTACACGTGGAGCAGCGGGCAGCAGTCAACAGCGCCCAGGCAGTTGGTACCTTGCCCAAGCGTTACCTCAGTGGTGCCCGGGCTGGGACTTGAACCACTTTTGATCCAAGTCCTAACCACTAGGCCTCCACTGCCCCAGAAGACTACCTGGTCAAGAAAAAAACCTATTAATTACACTTATATATTAGTCATAAACTACTAATGTTTTTACATACAAGTATATACGTACACGTGCCCCTGACCCAGTTGTGCTTCATCACTTTTGCACTCCACATGCTCCTGCTTCCAGCACATTAACTTCAAGAGCTTGACTGTTCACTTGCTGCCACCTTGGCAGATGCCATTGGAATGAAAAAACTAGACAATAAGTGTTACTCACTTTACGTGGCAGTGGTGTTAATGTTATGGCTGATCAGTGTATATAGTAAATTATATGTCTACACTAATAGGGTAATAACTGTTTTATAGTCGTGAAGTCTGTGCCATGTGATTTTTTTCCTCCAATGAAAAGTGATATTTGTTGTATCATTGGTGCCACACAAAGTGACCCGCTCCATCAGAAGGCTGGACCTGATTGGCCGAGGTTCAGTGGCTGATTATGTTCAGTCCAGTTGATTACGCAAATGAGCTCCTCATTAGACTGAAGGAAACGCCCTGTAGGTGATGTCACAGGAAGGAAGTGCAGTCGGTGACAGAATTTCTTGTTTATTTCAGGAAAAAAGCTCAGTATGAAAACCTGGCGGCTGCTGCTGCTGTGCATGGGGTGGAAGATGCCCGGAATGAACTTGAAGGTGGTGAACGATTTCTGTAAGCTCTCTTCACAGTGCAGTTAGGTTTCTGTTTTTGTAAAAACTCTTTTCTTCTCTTTTCTTCATGAAGAGGGTAACGTACAACACGAGGCAGAGCAGAGACATGAGGAAGGCAAACAAATTCATCACAATGAGGTAGGGAGTGTGGAGAAATATTTCTGTTTCTCACTCTGTTACCTATAATAAATGATAAAAATATCAAAAAAAAAATCTCATACTAGAGAATGTACCATGATTCTCCCAGCATGCAACATTTTGATTTCAGTCATTTTTGTCAGTTTTGATCAGAAATGACAGTTAACAGGTATGGTGGCGGTCGAACTGATGTCTGGAAAACTTTCTTTTTAATTTCTGCCCAGTTGTCCCAGTGTTAATGGGAATGTGTGATTGGGGGAGTCGTAGCTAGTGGGTGGAATCAGAAACTAAATTTGATAATTTTTAATTTTTATATTTAATAAAATAATAATTAAAAAAAAGAGTAAAAGTGTGACATTTTGCAGTAGATAAACTGTAGGAACCCTGTTTCTACATGGTTTTTATTTTTACATAACCATTTTCCAATCTCTCTCTATCCATTAGAGTTAAACAGGTTTAATGTTACTACTTTTAAGACTGGGGATGTCCTGATCCCACATTTTCACTTCCCATATGATACTAATACCACACCTATCTCCTGACACCAACGTTATTATAGTTAACGAAAACGAACGAAAAAACGAAAACTAGAATCGAAAAAGCATTTTCGTTAACTGAAACTTTAAGTAAAATAAAAAAACAAAAACTAACTGAAACTGTTATGTGTGTATACAAAAGAACTTAAACGAACTAAAATTATAGCAAAAACGTGCTTCGTTTTCGTCTTTGTAATAAGCCTTTTAGGTTGAATTAAAATCTATTTACTTCACGCTGCCAGTTTTAAGCGTA